>MCJB01046358.1:22854-67493 GCA_002018475.1 Nicotiana obtusifolia
CTGCAACAAGAGGTTACTGGAGGAAAGGATGGATTGTGTTTCATATTATTTGTGTTAAAGGCCAAAAGGCAATGTTCCTCCTTGAAAATTGTTGATCTGTTATTTTCATTGATTTGATATTGCGATGCATATCTTCCTTTCTCAGTTTATTTTGTTGATGCATTTTGTTATCTGTCGTAGATGCATATATGTTTATGTCTAACAGGTTATCTGGAGTCCGGTCCTAGCCTCGTCACTACCTCGCCGAGGTTAGGCCAGACACTTACCAGCACATGGGGTCGGTTGTGCTGATACTACACTCTGCACTCTTTTGTGCAGATACCGGCACCGCAGGTGTCGGACAGTAAAAGGACTTCCAGCTTTTGCGCGACTTCCCAGGCGACCCAAGGTAGCACTGCAGACGTTCGCAGATCTTGGCGTCCTCTGTCTGCTTCTTTTAACTGTTCTTCCATGTAGTTCGGAAATAGTACTTTTGTTATTTCTTTCAAGACCTTGTATGTAGTACTCTTAGACGGCCTGTGAAACTGTGATACCAGGTCTTGGGTAGTTTGTTTGAAAGATGGACTATCTAAAGTATTTTCCGCATTTTGTTATTAAATTATGTTTGTATATTCATGAATGGATTGATTATGTATGATAACGTAGTAAGCATAGTAAATTATTGGCTGGCCTAGCTTCCATTAGTAGGCGCCATCACGACTCCCGAGGGTGGAAAATCCGGGGTCGTGACACTACGTCTCCCTCGTTGCGAATGTCGCTGATTGAATCCTCATGTTGAGGCAGATTTTCGTGTGCCTCAATATTGTGCGCGATGTTAACATCATTAGCTGCCAATTTTTCGAATTTTCCTATGAAACAAATAATCAAACAAGTTAGTGATAGAAGCAAAGATCAACTCAATTACGCAAATGCATAAGCCTCACGGTGGGTGCCAAACTGTTTATCCATAAAATAATACATTTGAATTTGTTACGTAGTTTATAGATAAGCGAACTGATTTGATCCAAAATGATAAACGAATTAAATTAAAAAATAAGACTTAGCGTTAAAATCAAAGAAAATAGCAAGCCTGGCCTCAGGAGCAATGCTTCCGAGGACAGTAGTAAGAGCAATATCAGACAGAAATTAAAGTTGTATTATTTTCTTGAGAATAAAGTATAACATAGGTTTTGTCATAGATTTCGTATGCTAAAATGGTTGTTGAAATCACTATTTATAGCTATACCGAAGAAACAAGATCCTAAGATTAGGCCCCTCTTAAATGAAAATAAAGGGGATCATTGATGTATGTGTAACGACAGGCCATGAATGCCAAAACCCTGTGTAACTACTGCCTATTTAATACAAGAAAATATTCTTCATTAAATGATGTCAGGTGGCAAACATCCATCCTGCTCCCGGGAATTATGCTCTCTTCGGGGTCTATCTGATACCATTTGTGGTTGCTGTTCCCCGTCTTAGTTCTTACTTGGTTTATCTTCCATCTATCTCTGATTTCACGAGGCACGCTACTTCCCGATCATTTAATACGAACCGATTTTTTCCTATACAAAGCTAAATCTGATATTCCCTTGGAGTTGGTTCAAGTGAAAAGAGAGAGCAAAAACATATCAAGAACTTCCTCATCTATTTGTTTTTGATAGCTGGACTTACTAACTAAAAAGGTGAAGACACGACAATGATAGATGATATCGGTAGACAGCTTGAGTTCAAATGTTGGAATTGATTCAAACCAGCTTTCTGATATATTAGACTTCAGTTACCAGCACTTACCAGATTAGTTGAAATAATACTTAGATTCTTATGGTTGAGCTAGTTGTAGTTGGCAAAAAGAAATCAAAAGGTGAGGTAAAAAGAAGTTGTCCTTTTAATCTAGCACATGATTTATGTGGGAAAATGACAAATTTTCTAATTCTCTACTTCTCTTTTATTCTCTATTTGGTTTAGCCGATAAACCGCTCGATAACCGCCCGCTAATCGTTAATCAGATACCAATCCGCCAGATGTCTTATTGAATGGCTAGTGGATTACTATATTTATAAACCGATAATCCGAACCGTTAAGCGTAAATAACTGCCAGATCCGCACGATAAGCACCTCTAAATGTAATTATACAATATACTACTTGTTTTTTCTTTTATAATAATGATCTTCAGATAATTTGTTACCTCTTACTGCATAAATGTCAGGTAATTTTGCCCACCGATATTTTGATAAATTGAAAGAAATCACCTAGTAATTATGTCTTTGTTGGAATTTAAACCTAAGATCTCATGATTTTCAATTTACTTAATTGACCACTAAGTCGCATTATTAAGCACGATATTTTATAATGAGAAAATCATGTATAGTATTTATAATGAGAAAATCACTCAACTTTGTCACTAGACAATAAGGATGTTGTAACTGATAAATAACGAAAAGTGTGTTTTTTAGTATATTTTCATCTCATAACTAGTGTGATTTATAAAAGAATACATAATTTTTAAACTAAATTATACTCGTTACGTGTTTCTTATGTTTATGAGCAAGTTTGGATGAAAGTGGAGCAAAAGAAAATGGTTCGAAGTGAAACCGGAAGGGGGGGGGGGAGGTGAAAAAGCAAGAAGAGAAAAGAACTGGGAGTTCATCTATTTCCATACAACGTGCAAGCGTTGACGAGCCAGAGGAGATAGCCCTCATACAATACACTAAACTTGAGGTGTAGGTGCGGACGAGTGCAAGAAATAAAGAACAAAAAAAGGATTGGGCCTCACGTCGCACGAGGTCAAACGCGGCTGCCAATTCTCCAATCTGAACTTGGATTGGTTAAGTTACGCCCCATACGAACCCTAACTCGTATAAATACTCCTTTGAACTATTTTTGAGAGAGACATAATACTATTAAGGAGGCAAGAACCACACGAGGAGTAGAGGCCAACAAGATTCGGCAACGAGTTTCTTTTTTCTTATTAGTTATTAGTTGTAGTATTGTATTTTCATATACTAATATGAGCAGCTAAATTCTCATTTTGGGTTTTTATGAAACCAACTGTGGGATGAATTGTTGATTTTATTTATTTATATTTTAGTTGTTTCATTATTTACTTGTTCAACTATGTTTTGCTTGTTGTTAATTGTATGGCCTTAGTTAATTATTCAATTATATCTTGTATTGCTCGAGAGAGAGAATAGTAACCAAATTGTACTTAATTTTGCTTAGGTATTATAAGGCAAAATTGAGTAATATTTCATAGTTTATGACTTTGATGATACTTAGTTAAATTGAATGACATTTTGGTTTCAAAAAATAGTTAATGATACATATAACAAAGTGTGTGAGACGTGGCCATCAATTTAGCTTTTCATATTTGTTTGTTGTTGGCCAATAAATGGCCTTGTATTTTAGGAAGATGTGGTCCATTATTGGCCAAGCCATTCTTTCAATTTTGGCTATAAAATGAGCACTCTCAGCTCATTCCAAAAACGCACCAACAAGATTTGAGTTATTCATTTCTTGTTTCTTCTCCTCCTCCTTTAGTAATTGAAAGTATTTTGTAAGAGAGTTGAGTGTTGGGAAATACTTGTGTGAACCCTTCTTTTGAATGATATTGTGAGGTTATTCTCTTGGGATATTTTGGGTTGATTAGAGTATTTAATCTAATTTTTACTCACTTTCGTACTCTTGTTACTATAATAAAATTACTCTTCTCTGCTTGTGGACATAAGTCACACTAACTGAACCACATTAAATTGATGCCTTCTATATGATTTAATTACCGTTGTTATTAAATTGCTTTGTCTTTGTTATTTTCATTATAACGTTGTTTAGCAAAATTTCGCACTGCCTGGGTTCCTGATCCTAACAAATTGGTATCAGAGCTGGATCTAACCGGGTTAGTTTCAGTAGCCAATATGACTCTAACAAAGACTTATATTGAGAAATTTGACCGAAGTGCAAACTTCAGAATGTGGCAATAAAAGATGGAAGCTATCTAATTCAAGATGAATTAGATTTGGCACTGTAAGGAATGAAGAAGAGCCGGATAAAATGACGGACGAGGAATTTACCGTCATAGACAAAAAGGCAAAAGCAGGTATTACTTTAAATCTCTGAAATGAGGTTTTGCGTGAAGTTGCTGTACAAATCTCACCCAAAGGCATATGGAAAAAGCTGAAAACCCTGTATATGAAAAAGGCAGTAGAAAATAAGTTTTACCTAAAGTAAAAACTCTACACTTTTCATATGGCTGAAGGTACCTCTATACTTACACATCTCGATACTTTTGATTCCCTTCTTATGAATTTGAGCAACATAGATACTGAAATTAAAGATGAGGATCAAGCTGTATTATTGCTTGTTTCCTTACCACAGTTGTTTAAACATATAAGAGATATTGTGTTTTATGGAAAGGATAATATCTCTTATAAAGATATCAAATCTATTTTGAAATTAAAAGAACAAAGAGATAGAGATATTACTGGAAAAACTAGTGGGAACCAAGGGGAAGGCTTGTTTGTAAGAGGTAGATCCAATAAGAAAGATATAGTGAGAAGCCTAAATCAAGGTCAAAGTCCAGATACAGAAATGTCATGTGCAAATACTGTCATAAGAAAGACCACATTATTTCTGAATGCTTTAAGTGAAAAATAAAGAAAAGCATACAGAAAAGAAAAATGAGCACAAAAATACTGACACTGCCGAAGCAAGTATAGTTGCTAATGAGACTGAGAGAACTATTTTTTTAGCAACTAATAATAGTCTCAAATCTAACAATGAGTTTAGATGGATTGTTCTTATCATATGTGTCCCAATCGGGATTTATTTACCACATATGAATCTATTGAAGGTGGAGTTGTCTTGATGGGCAACAATGCTACCTACAAAGTTATTGGAAAAGGTACAGTCCGAATCAAAATGCACGATGGTGTGGTGAGAACTCTCACTGATGTTAGACATGTTCCTGACTTTAAGAAAAATCTCATATATTTGGGCACTCTAGAATCTCTTGGGTGCAAGTACACAGGTGAAGTTGGAGTTCTAAAAGTTTTTCATGTGCTTTTGTGATCATCAAAGCACGTAGATCTGGTACGTTGTATACTCTATTGGAATCTAGTGTTACAGGTGTTTCTGCAGTTTCAACATCGAATAAATCAAATTCTGACATCACCAAATTGTGGCATATGAGTGAAAAAGGTCTTTCCATCCTCAGGGTCTCTTGTATGGCCAATGTACCGGAACTATGGAGTTCTGTGAACACTATGTGTTTGGGAAGCAGAAAAGAGTCAGATTCAAATCTCCAGCAACTCATAGAACAAAAAGTACTTTAGATTACATTCATTTAGATCTTTGGGATCCTTCACGTACCTCGTCAAAAGGTGGTGCCAGGTATATGTTTAACTTTCATTAATAATTATTCAAGGGAAGTTTGGGTTTATTTCCTGAAAAATGGAAGTGTTGTTTTCTTAACTTTCAAACAATGGAAAGTTTTGATTGAGAAGAAAATAGGAAAACGGGTAAAGTGGCTTAGAACAGATAATGGCTTGAAATTTTGTAATGATGAATTCAATGAATTTCGCAAGAATGAAGAAATTGCTCGACAATGTACTGTGAGAATAACACCTCAGCAAAATGGTGTGGCAGAAAGGATGAATAGAACTCTTTTGGATAGGGCTCGTTGCATGATTTTAAATGCTGGATAGAAAAACGCCTTTTAGGCATAAGCTATCTCTACAACTTGTTATATTGTCAACCGTGCTCCTTGTACACCCTTAAACTTTAAGACTCCAGAGGAAATGTGGTCAGGTACTCCTGCAAATTATTTTGATTTAAAGATATTTGGCTGCCCTACATACATGCATGTAAATGATGAAAAATTAGAGCCAATGGCTAAAAAGTACATTTTCCTTGGGTATGCATCTAGGGTGAAAGGACACCGACTATGGTATCTTGATCCCATGGTACCAAAATTTATAATTAGCAGAGATGTAGCCTTTGATGAATCATGTATGTTACATTCTAGAAAAGAATCTTCTAGTTCTTGTAATACAAATAAAGGGAAGAGTACACAGAAGCAGGTGGAAGTTAAGATCGGCATTCCTTCTAAGCCAAGCTCATCAACTTTGGAGCAAAATACAGTTGAAACTCTTGAGGTTGAGCTAGAAGTTGAAATTCCTGAAGTTGAGATTCTTGAAGTTGAATCGAAAAAAGAGGAGTATTCTATAAACAAACATAGAAGAGAAAGTAAACAACCATTAAGGTTTGAATATTATATAGCATTTGCTTTTTCAGTTGCACAGGAAACTGATGCAATTAGAGAACCATCAAAATATTCAAAAGTAGTTTCTAGTGCTGATTCAGCCAAGTGGCTGATTGCAATGAATGAAGAAATTGAGTCTCTCCACAAGAATGGTACTTGGTCTCTTGTAAGCTGTCATCAGGAAAGAGAATTGTTGGTTACAAATGGGTCTTTAAAAAAAAGATAGCATTTCAGGGGTTGAAGATGCAAGGTATAAGGCACGATTAGTTACCATGTATGATTTGGAATTAGAACAACTTGATGTTATGACAACTTTCTTACATGGCGAACTTGAGGAACAAATATACATGCATCAACCAGAAGGATTTGAAATTAAAGGAAAAGAAGATCACGTTTGCTTGTTCAAAAAATCCATGTACGGGTTAAAGCAGTCTCTAAGACAATGGTACAAGAGGTTTGATTCATTTATTTTGGGTCATGGTTATTCGAGGAGCATGTATGATAGTTATGTTTACTTCCGGAAGTTAAATGATGGTTCATTTTTATACCTATTATTATATGTTGATGACATGCTCACTGCTGCTAAGGATTTGAAAGAAATTCACAATTTGAAAAGTCAGCTGAAAAGTGAATTTGAGATGAAAGATTTGGGAGCAACTCAGAAAATCCTTAGCGTGGAGATTAAAAAAGATCGAGGAGCCAACATATTATTCCAACTTGGAGAAAGTCCTTTTTATTGGTAACAAACTTAATTTTATTAATCACCAAAGCAATCAATTACAAAGCCATAGCTAAGCCAACAAAGCTAGCTATCTCAATAGGAAATAAACATAGCGAACTACTTATTCTCTACTTTAATCATATTAGAAGACATAGGACTGTAGTTGAGCTTTGATCCTGGGGGTGCCCAAACACAGCAAATATAAGCTATCTCCTTTGCAATATTTTCATATTGCCTACTCCTTTGTTCAAATATTCGTAAGTTCCTCTTGATCTAAATATGGTGAATAATCTCTACATAGACCAGTTTGAAGATCAGTGCTTGTTGGGATTTCCCTTTTGAACACTTGATGACCCATTGATTGTATTCACTCCAACCTCTTGTAGTAGGCTCATGCAACTGTATCCAATGCCATACTTTTGTCCATACAACTCTTGCATATCTACAGCGCACAAACAGGTGTTCTTTTGTTTCTTCCCGCTCTTGACATAAGGCACATTGTGTATTCACATGTATACCCTATTTGCTTAATCTATCAGTTGTCAATAGTCTTTCATGCATCAATAATCACATTGTGAACTTTACTTTTGGTCGTGCAGCATTGTTAAACATGATGCTTTTCCATTCAACCCTTACATAGTCACCAAGCAGATGAAAGTATATTTGCCTGATTAGGCTCTTCTGAGGTGTCTGTGCAAGTATAATATTCTCTAGGGAACCTTGAGCTTCAAAGATCTTCCTATCCATCCAGCAAGCATGTTGAGGGGTCGGGATAATGTTGAATTGCTGATTTTTGATGTAGTAAGTATGGATCCATCTGATCCATAGCTTATCTTCCTTGTGAGCCAGATCCCAGCATACTTTAGCTATAGCAGCTTTGATCAAGATTTGCAGATTTGTAAGGTTCAATGCACCTCCAGCTTTAGGTAGACACACCTTATCCCATGCTAATAGAGCTTTCTTTGTGATCACATCGGTTCCTGACCACACATAGGATCTGCATATGCCTTTAATTACCTTGATCACCTTCGCAGGGATAATGAATAGTTGAGCCCAGAAAGCTTGTTCCAAAAAATATACTTTGAACTAGCTGAACTCTACCAGCATATGAGAGCTTCCTTGCATTCCATGAGGTTATCTTTCATATCATCTTGTCTATCAAAGGTTTCCATTACATGATACTCAATTTCTTTGTAGATAGGGGAATTCCCAAATATTTAAATGGTAACTCTCCTGTGGTGAAACCCAAGTGTTGTAAAATATGTTGTAGCACTGCTGTTGATACTCCTACAAAATATATTGCACTATTACTTTGGTTAGCCTGTAGCCCAGATACTTTTGTAAACTGCAAGAATTTATGAGCTATTGCATCTATTGATTTCACATCTCTTCTAGTAAATAGCAAGAGGTCATCAACAAAATATAAGTGAGTAATCTTGAGCCTTGAAAACCTGGGATGATAGTTGTACTCCTTATTTGCCTTAAGATCATGTAAGCTTCTACTCAAATACTCCATCACAATTGCAAAAGGAAAGGTGACATTGGATCACCTTGTTTGAGGCCCTTGGCAGCATTGGATGGAACTAAATATTCTCCATTAACTATGATAGAATAGTTGACAGTCTGTATGCATTCCATAATCTATGATATGAACAATTTAGGAAATCCTAGCTCTTCCATAACCTGCTTCAAGTAGGGCCACTCCACAGAATCATAGGCCTTCTAAAGATCTATCTTAATCATGCATATGGGGGAGGTGTGTTTCCTTGAATAGGCTTTGACCAATTCATGTGCTAAAATGACATTATCAGTTATCCTCCTACCATGTATAAAGCCAACATGTGCTTCACTAATAACAATAGATATAACAGCTTGAATTCTAGCAGCCAAGATTTTGGAAATAAGCTTATAAAGTACTTTGCAACATGCAATTAGCCTAAACTCTTTAACTGTTTTAGGTTTGCGCAGTCTTGGGCATTAACGTGATAGCTGTAAAATTGATTGCTCTGTATAGCTTCCCAATGGCAAAGAAATCCATAACATGTGTTGTAACTTCATGGTGAATGATCTTCCATGCCTTCTTGAAAAAATATGCATTAAATACATCAACGCTAGGGGCTCTGTCATCACCAATTGACATTAGTCCATCATAAATTTCTTGTTCAGTGACATCTTTACATAGCATAATCCTCTATTGATGTGACAATAGTGATCCTTTCTGCATTATTTCCTTTTCAATTACTGGTAGGTTGTGTCCCATCAAAGATTTATAAAAACTCACTATTTCATTAGTGATAACTTCAAGTTCGGATAATTTGTCTCTAGTAAGAGCAGTAAGCTCAGTTATCTATTTCCTCTGCTGCCTTTCCTTTATAACTGCTGCAAAATACTTTGAATTAGAGTCTCCTAGCTTGATCCACTTTGCTCTAGCTTTTTGTTTTAAAGCACCTTCCTCCATCAAATCCCATCTCTCTAGGTTTTGTATTAATTGTTTCTCTTCCACTAATAACTCATCTATATATTGTGCATAGATTTTCCCCTGTATGATAGTAAGTTCTGCTCTTACTCTTTCTATCTTCTGTTTGATGAATTTGAACTCCTCATTATTTAGCTTCCTTAGCATAGGTCTGAGTGCCTGCAATTTGAACCAGATATTTTGCATCTGTCTGCTGCTAAGTCTCTAGCCCCATCCCTGCTTTACAATGGATAAGAAATCTTTATGCTCTGCCCTTACATCGATGAACTTAAAAGGTGATTTCCCAGTCCATTGTTGATTGTTAACTTCATGCACATAGGATAGTGATCTGAGATAAAAGGCAGTCCATAATCAGTACAAATGTGTCCCTATTTCATCATCCAATCATAGTTCCCAAACATTCTGTCTATTGTACTCCATATCCTGTCAGCTCCCAATTGATGATTAGACCATGTATAATACTCCCCTTCCCAAGTCAATTCGTTGAGACCTAGTGTTTGTACACAGTTTGCATAGTCTCTAGTCTCTGTTGCATTAACTGGATTTCCATAAAGTCTGTCTTGTGAGTATAAAATTGATTTGAAGTCTCCTCCAATAAGCCATGGTTTGGCAATCCCCTGTGCAATCTCCTCCAGTTGTTCCCATAGATGTTTCCTCTTTTCTACAGTTGTATCCATACACAACTGTCACTAAGCAATCAATATCATCAACAATCCCTTTAACTGAACAATGAATTAGTTGTGCTTCTGCTCTCAGCAAATTAATTGTAAAGTAACTTGAATCCCCTAGCAACCATATTCTTCCATTAACAGCATAGTTGTAATTATGGAGAGTCTCCAAACCAAGGGCAATATGACCTCATACCTTGCTTGCATTATGTTCTTTCACCCTTGTTTCTACTATACCTGCTACTCTAATATAATTAATTTTTAGGTAGTTCTTCAATTCTTTCTGCTTATACCACTTTTTCACACCCCTAATATTCCATAAAAGCCAGGTCATTAATTGATTTGTTTAACCCCTCCTCTATCATGAGGCGGGGAAAGGCTTGCACTATGACCCCTTTTAGGTAACAATACCTCAGTTCTACTTGTAAAAGTTGGTCGCATAGGAAAATTTGTCAGGTTCATTTCTGGGCTGGCCACTTCCTTATCTTTGCCCTTTTGCATTGAATCTTGCCTCACTTAAGTATTTGTTTCAGAGATTGAACAATTCTTTTGGGCTATAAGTTGGTTACTCCTTTGACTGTGATGTTGCACATTAGGGGCCTGAGCTTGTTCTTCTTTAACAGCCTCTACATTTACCATAGGACCCTTGGTTCTCTATTCATAGGTAACCTTTCTTGCCTTTCTTCTTCTTCTAGGCTGTTCTACATGTTGTGGCTTAGGGACTTGCTGGTTAGCACATGTGTGTCTAATAGTTTGGCACTTGTCACAATACACTGGTTTCCATTCATACACCAGTTGTTGTTGAAATTTCTTGCCTCTTAAATCCATGATGGTGACTTCTGTTGGTAGAGCCTTAGTCACATTAGCCTATATCAACATTCTTGCATACGATATTCGTGTTTGCTTTGTAGTGCACTCATCTGCGAACATTGGCTTCCCAATTGCACTAGATATTTTGCTTAAAGATTCACTTCCCCAGCAGCTCATTGGCAATTTAGGTAAGACAACCCATAATGAAATGTCTATGAGAAACTCCTTACTTAGGTCAAAATCAGTCGTCCAAGGCTTCAAGACGATTGGTCTATTACTAATAGTGTGAGAGCCAGCATAGAAGAATTTGTGCATATCCTCCATTGATTGAAATTTGATGACATAGTACCCCTCATCATGTAAAAATAATTCTGGTTCTGCAACATCAAACTAGTGTTGAGCAATGTACCTTTTCATTGCGTTGTATCCAGGATTACTTCGAATGATGTAGGAAATCAAAGCACAACTCTATTTCTCCTCTTCTTCTTCAACATCTAGCAATTCCAATTGAACAACCTGCCCATCCACAATTTGAGGGGGTGCCATTCCATGAGTTGCAACCCTGTTCTGTTGGAAAAGACTTGCCCATGGTTTAAGTCCTGCAACAACAGTAGGTTCTACTGTTTCATTAGCCTTAACCTGGGGGTTCTCACTATCAATCGTGCCTAAATTGATACTGACCTTTCTAATTTTGCTCAAATTGTCCGTCTCATGAGTGATTTCTCGATTTGGGTCCTCACTATTCCTCCTCTCTAAATTAGGGTTGTCAATGGTTACTGTTCCATTGCTTTCCCCATGAGATTTTACCTTACTTAGCTAAGCCAATTAACAATTTGAAGGTGAACCACTGTGATTGAGCTTTTTACTTACCTCGGTAACCCTCTTGCTTAGCTGAGCCAATTGATAATTTGAAAGTGTCAGAGAGGTTTGGCATGAAAGATGCTAAACTAATTAGTACCTCTCTTGCTACTCAGTCCCCGCAGTTAGAGGAAGAAGAGAGGTATATGACACAAGTACCTTATTAGAGTGCAATCGACAGTATTATATATGCAATAGTTTGTACACATCCAAACATTTCACAAGCAGTGTGCTTGGTAAGCCGGTATATGGCTTGCCCTGGTAAAGCACATTGGCAGGCTTTGAAATGGATTCTCAGATACTTCTAATACATGTTTGGAGTTTGGGAGAAATAGTAACACTTTGGTTGATTTTGTAGACTCAGATGTCGCAGGTGATCTTGACAAAAGAATATCACTGACAGGCTATGTATTTTCCATTGGTGGTTCGCTATCAGTTGGAAAGCTACATTACAACATGTAGTAGCTTTATCTTTTATCAAAGCAGAATATATGACAGTGACCGAGGAGATCAAAGAAGTCTTATGGTTGAAGGGTCTATTTGCGGAACTCAGTTCGCACCAAGGTGGTATTACTATTTTCTGTGATAGTCAAAGTGCCTTTTCACTTGACTAAAGATCAGATATATCATGAGAGGACGAAGCACATTGATATAAAGTATTATTTCATCCAAGAAACCATTGCTGAAGAAAAAGTCTATGTTCAGAAGATCAACACTAGAAATAATCCTGCTGACATGTTCACGAAACCTCTTCCAGTGGCTAAGTTCAAACTTTACCTAAACTTGATTAGCATTTATGAAGAATGATTTTGTCCATTGTGACCTTTGCGAAGAAGTGGAGCAGGTTTACTATACAAACCAAATTTTGGTCAAGGTGTTGATTTGTGAGAAGTGACCATCAATTTCGCCTTTCATATTTGTATCTTGTTGGCCAATAAATAGCCTTGTATATTAGGAAGATGTGGCCAATTATTGGCCAAGCCATTCTTTCAATTTTGACTATAAAATGAGCACTCTCAGCTCATTCCAAAAACGCACCAACAAGATTTGAGTTATTCATTTCTTGTTTCTTCTCCTCCTCCTTTAGTAATTGAAAGTATTTTGTAAGAGAGTTGAGTGTGGGGAAACACTTGTGTGAACCCTTCTTTGAAGTGATCTTGTGAGGTTATTCTCTTGGAATATTTTGGGTTGATTAGAATATTTACTCTAATTTTGTACTCTCTTTTGTATTCTTGTTACTATAGTAAATTGCTCTTCTCTGCTTGTGGTTGTAGGTCACACTGACCGAATCACGTTAAATTGGTGCATTCTTTATATGCTTTAATTACTGTTGTTATTAAATTGCATTGTCTTTGTTATTGTCATTATAATATTATTTGACTAAATTACGTACTACCCGGATTCCCGATCCTAACAAAGTGAAAATTTACCACCAACACACTTAACCCGCGTTTCAATTTGAACTCCTACCCCTTAAGAAAAAACAAAAAAGCTCAATGTTTCTAACTTGTGCCTTGTCAGATTTACTGGGGTTAATCGCTAATAGGAGTATTAGTTTCTGGATGGTTTAAAGGTTTAGTCACGACTAAAAATAGTACTACAGGAATGTATAGACAAAAACTGAAAAGGCCGATCACCTCCATACGCTAGTTTCGCCTTGAAAGCACACGCTAGCTCTTTCTATATGTAGCAAATATACATAGGACACACACACACTCTCTCTCTCATCTATTGAAAAGGTTTCCAGAATGTTAGTTTCCACTGCATATATAGCAAATCTGTGAAAAGTTTAACTAGGTGTTGCAAATGGGATCTAAAAATTCAGGAATATAGTAAGTAATAATTCTAAAAGGAGGTAGATGTGAGGAAAATGAATAAAAGAGGTAGAGGACGCGCGTATTAATATATTCTTTTTGAGTAAAAACGACTCAATTATATATATGCAGAGTCAAGAATTCATCCAGCAATTGGTTCGATCAAATCCTAGATAAAAATTTAGCTACTCATTATAATACGTAAAAATACAATAGCAAAATTCATATCTAACAAGAGAACTAGGAAGAAGAATGAAAACTAGTCGTCAAATCTGTCCGTCTTCACTCCTAGCACGTTTTTGCCTCCAAAAGTAGTGTGTCTCCCTTTACTAGACGTTTCAAGGGGAATTTATTTGACCCAGAGCGATTAGGAAGTAGTACAAAACTAATCCATCTTCGAACAGAATTCACTAAAGGTGCATGTAGGTCTCGCGCGACGCGAGAGTCCTGAATGAGCCTTTAGTTATTTTTCTTGCGCGCGCTGGTCCTCGCCTTCTGCTCAAGTTACAGCCTCGCATTTTCAATTCCTTTTTGCGCCGAATCCTCTTCTTTTAGAGTTTGTTTGGAAAATCACCTAGGAATTGAATATGGATATAATTGGATGTAATTATACGGTTTGGCATCTTTGTCTGACCAAGTAATTACTTGGTCAGCATGGAATTAGGTGTAATTAGAGAAGTGTACTTACACTCTCCAATTCTTAAGGGGAGGTGAGAATTGGTGTTAATTGCACTGTGTAATTACAAGGTTACTTTTTAATTTCTTTCCTTTTTATTTTTATTTTAATTTATTTTCTTTATAACTTTTTATTTCTATTATTTTAATTACTTTTTATTTTAATTTTTTTAATTTGTTTTTACTTTTTAATTTATTTTTAAATTTTTTAAATATATTTCCTTGTACATTATTTATCTTTTGTTTCTCTATCTTTACTTCTTGTGATTCCATGTAATTGCTCATATATTTTGTTTCTTATTTATTTTATTTTCTTCATTCAGTGTAACTGCATTATTATTCTAGTTTTTGAAACTACACAACCTAATATTAGAAATAACGAGTCATTAACAAACTTGGCATAAAATGAGTGATGTCATTAAAGTAGAATTTCGTTGTTGAATGAAGTTATAAACTTATTATGTTTCCTAATCTTAAGTTGTATTGAAAAAAAACGTATTTTTATTATGTTGGAATTTGACATATGTTAAACTAAATTTTTTTTTTTTTTTGGATTTTAAAATTATGTTATATTTATGGTTCGAATTTACTCGTTTTTGTAGTATTGGCTTGTTATTTCAAATTACATGTTGTTCATTTTTTTAGTTAGAATTGATAAATGAGTTTTGTCAAATATTTGAATAATGTTAAACATTATATTTATAAACATTAATTTATTTTATCAAACATGCATCCCATGATGTTCTTACAAGACGTATGTTTTTAGTTTTTTATAATTAATTAAACTAAATATTGTTAATTTGGAATACATATATATATATATATCAATTATTGTTATAATATTTAGTTATAAATATATTGTTGTTATTGTAATTATAAATATATGATTACTAATTAATGTATATTCAAGAAAAAAATATGTATCTTAAATACCAAACCTAATATCATTTATACTTAAAGAAAATCATAGAGGAGGCTGCTGCAAGGAGTAGGAACTCCTTCCAATTTTGTAATGCTTGGTCAGAACATCCTGATTTCAAATGAGAATGTTAAAAGCACATGGGACATGAAAATAGATGGATATAAAATGATTCAAGTGGTACAAAAGTTAAAAATCCTCAAGAAAGGCCTAACGGAGCTGAACTCTCAACATTTCAGGAACATAATATTATAGGTCACTACAGATAGAGAAGCATTGAAGGGGGCACAAAACCAGTTGCAGACTGATCCTATGAATTCTGAGCTCCAGAATAAGGAAAAGGAGTTATATCAAAAATTTCGACAGTCCTCTTATTTAGCGGAGATCTTCTTACAACAGAGGAGTAAGGCAAAGTGGATTAGATTGGAAGATGATAATGCAAGGTACTTTCATTCTATTAAACATAGAATATTAAAGCATGCAATTACTCAGCTGAAATACAAGTATGGTGCATGGCAAACCAACCAGGAGTTAACAGCTAAAGTTTTTGTGGATTTTTATGAGGATTTGCTGGGGACTAGATCAGTAAATAGAAGGAAAGCAATGAGGGGGATACTTATAAATGGAACACTTCTATCCGTAGAACAACAATTGGGCTTGCTCCAACCAGTCTCAACCAGGGAGGTGAAGTCTGCAATTCTGAAAATAGACAGTAACAAAAGTCCAAGCCCTGATGGTTATGGGAGTGAATTTCTTAAAGCAGCATGGAATATTGTTGGTAACAGTGTCACAGAGGCAGTACTTGAATTTTTTCATACTGGAGAGCTATTACAACAGATAAATGCCACCAACATAGCATTGATTCCTAAAGTCGAAGCACCAGAATTTGCTAGCCAGTACAGGCCAATATCTTGTTGTAATGTCATCTACAAATATATATCAAAGATACTGTGTAACAGGTTGAAAAAAGCTATAAAGATTATTGTTGCTGATAATCAAGCTGCCTTTGTCCAAGGGAGATCAATGATCCATAACATACTAAGCTGTCATGGGCACTACAGCAGGAAAACTTCACCAAGATGCCTTATGAAGATAGATTTGAAAAAAGGGCTATGATATGGTGAGCTGGGAGTTTGTGGAAGAAGCTCTGAATTGGTATGGTTTTTCACAAAAATTCACTCAATTGATAATGGCATATGCGTCCTCCACTAAATTCACAGTTAAAGTGAATGGAGGAGGTTATGGTTATTTCCCTGGGAAGAGGAGATTGAGGCAAGGAGATCCTCTTTCTCCACTGTTATTTGTATTGGTGATGGAATATTTGTCTAGGGTGCTGAAATGTATGAGCAATTTACCAGATTTCAAGTTTCACCCTCTGTGCAAAACTTTGAAATTTACTCACCTCATCTTTGCTAATGATCTAATGATCTTCTACAAAGGAAAAAAAGAAGAAGCAGTGGCTAGGGTCATGGAAGCGTTAACACATTTTAGTGAAGTGACTAGGTCGGTGGCCAACATGGAGAAGTCTACCATATTCATTACAGGAGTAGATGATCATACAAAGGAGCAACTATTGACTCAAACAGATTTTGAATTAGGATCTCTCCCTACCAGATACTTGGGATTGCCTTTGTCATAAAAAAAAAGTGGAACAGAATGGATTGTCATCAATTAACTAAGAAGATCACAAGAAAAATCAAAAACTCCTATAAGTAATTATCCTATGCAGGCAGACTTCAGGTGGTCAATGCAGTACTGTTTTCTATCTTTAACTTTGGGATCAGTCTTCATTCTTCCTCAAAATGTTCTCAAAGCTGTTGACAGGATCTGTAAGAACTACTTATGGGGGAACTCTGAGGAGAAGAGGAAAATATCATTGATATCTTGGGAGAAGGTATGTATGCCAAAGAAGTTTGGGGGACTAAACATAAAGGTTAGCAAGGGTTGACTATGGATCTGTGGGGAAATTATTTTGGCAGTTATCTGAAAAGAAAGACACCTTGTGGGTCAAATAGGTACATGGTATATATATGAAAAATGAGGACAGCATCTAGAGACATAAACCACCGGTGGACTGCAGTTGGTACTGGAAGAAAATTAACTCACTGAAGGAAAAAATGAAGTCATAATATAGCCAGGACAAATACAAGCTCACTCTTGATGGAAAGTATTTTATTACACGAAGTTATAAAGCATTATTAGGAACTCATGTTAGATTAAGAGAAGCTGATCTTATACGGAACTCCATCTCTCAACCAAAACACAAGTTTAATCTCTGGATAGCAATGCAAGGAAGGTTGCTAACTAAAAATAGGATGATGAGGTTGCACATTAATGTTATAGATATTACCTGTAGTTTATGTGAGAACCGTGCACAGGAAACTGCGAGGCACCTATTTGCAGAATGCTCTTGGATAAAGGAATTGGACAGCAGTTAATGACATGGTTAGGAACTACTATATGTCTGGGAGAGGTAAAGCAAGTGCTGGAGTGGATTAATCGAAGACACTGGATGAGATTCAAAAAGGAAGTGGTGACAGCAGTGTGGAAGCAATGGTGTATCATGCATGGAGGGCCAAAAACTGAAAAAATTTCAAGGGAACTGTTTACCCTAAAATACGGGTAACAATTGAATTTATACGTGGTATTAAGGATACGTGACTAGGCCTGATACAATAAAATAAATAATGATGAATAAAGATTGATTTTAAATAAACGAGAGAATAAACAAACCACTAAGGTTGAATGACTTTGCTGTGACGAAATGAGCAATAATGAAAATAGACGGTTTATGAAGAAGATAGCTAAAATGATAACTGTATTACTGATAGTCTGTTCTGCCTTCTACAATAGAATTGAGTTCTTTTTATAGGAGGAGAAAAAGGAATTCTACATAAGGTAACAAAACCTAATTACAGGGTAAAATATCCCTAAAAATACTGGGTTCAACGTCTTTGATGATTGGGGCCGTGATTCCCGCCGAGATAACTGCATACCACGAGATTTTCGGCCCTTCCGTTACGCGAAACTGATATTTTTACCATAAGATGCTTTTACCAAGACCGGTCTAACTGTTTCATCTTTGAACGCTTTAGCCCCGAACCGATGATGTCCGACCTCGAACTTCCCTTCTTGAAGTGCTGGTCCCGATCCAAAATAGACCGACCTCGGATTGTACCCAAGACCGATATTTTTTATGTGCCCGGTTGTAACCAACCCCATACAGATAGTCTCCTCGTTTGTTGAAGAGTAGTGACAAGAAACGATACGAGCCGCCGCCCTTCGAAATTAGGTCAAGCAACAGCATACTTATTAAGCACGACATGAAGTTCGAAGCGTCAAATCACACAACCTAAAAAAATGTCTCGCTGATGGGTGACGGCAGCATGATGACGCACGTGATCGCTGTCAAAAAAGGTCCTTACGTGTCATAGCTGGCGACAAACCCTGCAACTTCTGCAAATGCCATTTAATGTTTTCCCATCTCGTGTTCCGAGCCGCCGCTTTTGAAAAGTATAAATAGCTCCTTCACTCTTTAACTTTCAGACTTTACGTTGTTCAAACCTTTCCTTGCTTTTGCTCTCTGCATCTTTGCACCTCAAACTTCTTTCATACATTATCCTTTGCTTTTACTCTCATCTTTTCAACTCCAATGGCGAAAACATCCAAATCCGTGCCTCAAAAACAACAACCCTCTTCCTCTGCCCGCTGAAGAGGTTGAACCAGTTCTTGTTGAGGAAACTTCCATAGAGCCTCCCCTGAAAGCTTTCATACCAGTTGGATGCTTTATCAGCTCCGACTTCAAAGTGGAGAAAGCCTCTTCAGTACCTGGCCGGGGCGAACCGGTCTCCATGTACATTAGCTCGATCACCCATAAAATCCTTGATAGGGTGAAGACGGAGTGTAAATGGGTTGGCAAGGATGTGGTAGTCCCCTCTTCGAATGAGGCGATTACCACCCATGTAGAGGGTTACTTGAGCGTCTATACCTACCCCTTTATGTTGGGACCTTTGGACCCCATAATTGTCTCCTTTTGTAAAAGGTATAATGTTACTTTGGGCCAGGTTCATCCCTCCGTTTAGCGGATAGTTCATCTTTTCCGCTTCTTCGTGAGTAAAGTAGACGGGCACCCCTTCACCGTTGACCATCTACTCCGACTGTACAGTCCCCAAATGTTCCGAGGGGGGCTAATAAAACTTGCTCGCCGGGCCAGCAAAGCTCCGTTCTCGAGCATTGATGAGGACAAGGACCGGGGTTGGATGAGCCAGTTCATTCGAATAAGAAGCTCGGACCTGATCCCCGCAGAAGACATGTCGTTCCCCGAGAGGTGAAACTTGAGACGTAAGTGTCGTTTCCCTACTTAAAACCATCTGTTGTTTTCCTTTTGGTATCTAACCGATATATTTTGTAAGGTGCAGCCGTTTCTCAAACGCCGGCCTCGATTCATCATTTGGAGGAGTGGGTTCGAAAAGTGGTGGCTCAGAGATCCTACTCGGAGCGAGCTTGGCGAGAAATATCGAAAGGCCTTTGGGAGGCCAAAAATCATGGTGAGCCCAACAATATTCATCATTCTCTTTTCAAGCGATCGTCGTTATCATTATTTTTTCCCCTTTCTTCGTAGGTCTATCGAAGGATGCTGAGTTGAGGCCGGCACCCATTGATGGGGAAGCCCCTTTCCCTCCCCCTGTCTCGGAGAAGGAGGGAGAGAAAAAGAGAAAAGAAGTCCCCAGTCCTTCAGAGCCCAGGAAAAGGAAAGCTAAGAAGAAAATGTTAGCTCGCAAACCCAAATTCACTGATATGTCTATCCAACAGAGCGACGACTCCGAGGAGGATAGAAACCTCAACACTTTAAATAATGAACCACCTCGGACAGTCCCCGAGCCAGCGGTCGATGAGGCTTGCATCCTTCGAGCAGAGGATCTCGAGGCAAGGACGAGGACGGGGGTACTTGCAGATGCAGGGGAGGCAACACAAGGGATCTCGGACCTCCCAAAGACAGTGGATTCTCCCTCTTTTTCGGAGGAAACTCTAAATGAAGCCCATGCTGCAATGACGCACACGCCGAGCAAAGGCCCGGTATCAGCAGGAGCCTTTAAAGAGTTCTTTGATGGAGTACCATCGGCCGATACCTTCGGGCTCGAAGTGCCGAGAAGGAGTCCCCCCGTCGAGACGAGTGGGGTGTCTGTCGGTCTTAAGCTAGTCGATAGATTTCTCGCTCCGAGCTCCAATCCTGATCGGAAGAGGATAATAAAGTTTACCATTCCTGAGGATGCTCGAGCTTTGGCTGCGTCTGTAGGTGTGGCTAGCTATCTTCCTTGTTTGGTGACCGACGAGGATCAGGCCGCAATGGACGCGGTGGACTGGGCCTGTTTATTCAACGAAGCTCAACAGGCATCGAACAAGGTATACTCCCCCATTGGTTCTATTTGGCGCCCATTATCTTACCCTTAGATTTGTACTAGCCATTTTATTATGTACACCTTGTAGTCTTCGGTGCTTCATCATGAGGCGTTCCTTCGGATAAGGGAAGAAATGGCACAAGAAAAGGCACAACGTCAGCGGCTCGAGAGGGAGATGTCGAACCTTCAAGCCGAGCTGGGCTTCATGCGCAGGGAGCATGACAAAGCAATCGACCAGCTGGGGCAGCAAACCAACCGATCAAATCAACTCCGGTCTGCACTGAGTAAGGCTAAGGCTGAAACCAACGAATGGATAGCCAAGGCCGATACACTGACTTCGGAAAAAGAGACCCTCCAAGCTCGCTTAGTTCCCTTGGAACAGCAGGTTTCGGAGGCACAAGAAAAAATCAGAGTTCTGACCAAAAGCACCGAATCTCTTCAATCCCAAGTCGAGACGCTTACCCAGGACCGGGATATTCTGGTGAATGAGCAGTAATCAGCAAAGTCTGAGGTTTCCACGTCCAAAGCCGACGCCGACGATTTGATAGCTCAATACAGAGCTAATGCCGAGGCCGCCCAAGAGAAATCGAAGGTTTTGGTCGAATACACTAAGTGCCAGATCCGTCTCTCCGTCCACGAGGAGCTACAAGCTCAAGGCTTCGATCTATCTTCTGAGGTCGATGAAGCAGCAAAGATCGAAGCTGAAGCAAGGAGGCAGGCCTTCCTTGAGGAAGAAGAAGATAATTCTGATTGACGTTGCCTGTAAAATGATGTGTCATTTTTGTAATTTGAATATATAAAAGGATTCCTCTATTTTTTCTGACTTTGTTCTAAAGTTTTTACATCTTGCAAACTTCCCAGCCTTAGCTAGGGTTTATTCCGCCATAGATTTCTTTCTTTCATATCCGACCGAATAAAGCCCACGTTTCGAGGGGACTTTGGTCCGTTAAGGGGTCGAATTAACCTTAACAGGTTTTAACCCGATTCGGCCTTAACCTTTTTATAAATTCGGAATCGCCTTAACAGGCTTCGTTCCTCCCGAACTTTTTTAGTTCGATGCGGCCTTGTCCTATTAAGAAATCGGGATCATGCCTTAGAAAAATTTGGATCCCTTTCAAATTTCAACGAGTTGATTTGGCCTTAGCCCTTTTAAATAATCGAGGTCTTGCCTTGGCAAGCTCTAATCATCCTCGAATTTTAACTTGGTTTGGCCTTAGCCTTTTATAAATTGGGATTGCCTGAGTAGGTCTTATTTCCCTTCGAGTTTTGTTAACCCGATACGGCCTTGGCCTATCAATCGATTTTGGGGTTTGCCTTAATACGTCTTACTCCCCTTCGAATTTAGTGTGGATATTTGAACGATGTTAGCTCTAGATAGTGCAATGATAACCGAAGAGGCCCATGGGCTTAGAAACAGAATATTGGTGCCAAAGAAACTTTATTAGCATTCATACGCTTGTACAACTTTACTTAAGGGGCAGATCGATCTATTCGGGCACGGTTCCTTTGACCGTTTGACCCTTACATTGGCTCCTAACGATCTGTGTGAAGTTCCCTTGAATTTGAAGTAGCTAAATGAAGATTTCGAAATAAACAAGCAATCTCCAGATGTTCAAGGTCGATCGAAGTCGAGCACCAAATTTCATTATCTTCGATGAGTGACCGATCTAAGTTAGCACGACTCCTGGTTGCCTCGTTAAAAACCTTGCCGTAAAATCCGATTTGGGACAAAACCGGTCGAAGGAAAAAAGAGTGCAACGCATGCTTTCTGTCCTAGTGTATCGTGTTTCCTGGCTCGAGGCCGCCATTTGCAACCTGCAGATGTTAGTATCGAGAAATAAAATAAAAGAAAAGATGAAATCTCTTACCTTAACAATAATACCGCTTCAGGTGGCTCACGTTCCAATTGTTTGGCAATTGCTAGCCATAAATAGTTCTGAGCTTGTAAGATCTCTTTCCGGTGATCTTCAAGATAGTATAGGGCCCTTCCCAGTTCGGTCCCAATTTTCCTTCGTTAGGATCTCGAGCGTTGGGTGTAACCCTTCTGAGTACCAAGTCCCCAATGTTGGAGTACCGGAGATGGGTTCTCCGATTGTAATATCTCTCAATTTTTTGCTTCTGCGCCGCCAACCGAACCAGAGCAGCTTCCCTCCTTTCATCCAAAAGTTCCAGGCTGATGTTCATAGCCTCCCGGTTTGATTCTTCGGTTGTATATTGGAACCTGACGCTCGGTTCGTCTACCTCGACTGGTATCAATGCTTCAGTGCCGTAGACTAGGGAAAATGGGGTGGCCCCAGTGCTGGTTTTCTCGGTTGTGCGATATGCCCATAAGACCTCGGGCAGCATTTCCCTCCATTTTTCTTTTGCGTCGGCTAACCTTTTCTTCAAGTTCTGAATTATAGTCTTGTTGGTCGACTCGGCTTGACCATTGCCGCTGGGGTGATATGGAGTTTTCTCTTAATCTTGTTGTCTTCAAAGAACTTTGTTATTTTACTGCCAACGAACTGTTTGCCATTATCGCATACAACTTCCGATGGCATCCCAAACCGGCAAATAATATGGTCCCATATGAAGTCAATTACTTCCTTCTCCCTGACCTTTTCGTAAGCCTGTGCTTCCACCCACTTGGAAAAGTAGTCAGTCATAAAAAGAATAAATTGAGCTTTACCTGGTGCTCGAGGGAGGGGACCGACGATGTCCATTCCCCACTTCATAAACGGCCATGGCGATAGGACCGAATGCAGTGTCTCTCCGGGCTGGTGAATCATCGGCTCTTGCCTTTAGCATCTGCTGCACTTGCGTAAAAACTCTTTCGTATCTTTTTCCATGTCGATCCAATAATAACCGGCCCGAATTATTTTTCGAAGCAAGGATTCGGAGTCGGAGTGATTGCCGCATGTTCCTTCGTGTATCTCCCTTAAGATGTATTCGGTGTCTCCAGGTCCAAGACATACGGCGAGAGGGCCTCACTATTTTGTTCTCGTGGTATGTGCTGTAGGGTCCATTCTTTAAACCTGTGTAGCGTGACCTGAAGCTTGTCCACATACCTTTGAATACGCCCCTCTCTGACCTTGAATGTTCTATTTACTTGGTTGACTACGAGGAGGGAGTCACATTTGGCCTCGATTACTTCTGCTTCCAGGTTTTTGGCCAACTCTAAACCTGCAATCATAGCCTCATATTCTGATTCATTATTAGTCAATTTTACAGTCTTAATGGACTGTCGAATCGTATTCCCGGTTGGGGGTTTGAGTACGATGCCAAGCCCCGATCCCTTCGAATTTGAGGCGCCGTCTGTGAACAAAGTCCACACTCCCGAAGGAGTCCCCGATTCGGTCATCAGTTCTCTCTCGACCTCGGGGATAAGCGACAGCGTGAATTCGGCGACAAAATCAGCTAGTACTTGAGACTTGATCAAGGTTCGAGGCCGATACTCAATATCGTATCCGCTTATTTCGATGGCCCACTTGGCCAATCGACCTGATAGCTCAGGTTTGTGCATAATGTTCCTAAGTGAGTAAGTTGTCACTACACATATGGGGTGACACTGGAAGTATGGTTTCAACTTCCTAGAGGCACTCAATAACGCGAGTGCTAATTTTTTCAAATGTGGGTACCTAGTTTCGACCTCCCCTAGTATTCTATTGACGTAGTAAACGGGAAATTACGTACCTTGTTCTTCTCGGACCAGGACCCCGCTCACTGCTATTTCCGACACAGCAAGGTAAAGGTATAACTGCTCACCTGCTTTTGGCGTATGCAGCAAAGGTGGGCTAGAGAGATACCTTTTAATCTCTTCCAACGCGCGTTAGCATTCTGGTCCCCATGAGAATTCGTTCTTCTTCTTCAGCAAGTTGAAGAACTAATGGCTCCTGTCGGATGACCTCGATATAAATCGGCCTAGGGCTGCTATCCGACCTGTCAGTTTCTGTACAGCTTTCACACTGTCTACGATCATTATGTCTTCGATGGCTTTGATTTTATCGGGGTTGATTTCTATTCTCCGGTTCGAGACCATAAAGCCAAGGAACTTTCCTGAGCCTACTCCAAATGCACACTTCTCTGGGTTCAACTTCATGTTGTACCTTTTCAAGACGTCAAATATTTCCTGCAAATGACTCAAATGGTCCTCTGCTCGCAGGGACTTAACTAACATGTCATCAATATAAACTTCCATCGTTACTCCTAGTTGTTTTTCGAACATCTTATTTACTAGGCGTTGGTAGGTAGCCCCTGCATTTTTCAGCCCGAAAGGCATCACATTATAGCAATAAGTGCCATATTTAGTGATAATGGAAGTTTTTTCTTGATCATCCTTATCCATTTGTATCTGGTTGTAACCAGAATAGGCATCGAGAAAACAAAGAGTCTCGTGGCCAGCGGTAGCATCGATCATGCAATCGATGTTGGGCAAGGGAAAGGAGTCTTTGGGGCACGCCTTGTTTAGATCTTTATAATCTATGCACATCCTAAGCTTGTTTCCTTTCTTAGGAACTACAACTACATTTGCTAGCCATTCCGGGTACTTAATTTCCCGAATGGACCCTATATTCAAAAGTTTATTTACCTCGTCCTTGATGAAGGCTTGCTTGATTTCGGACTGAGGCCGCCTCTTTTGCTTGACCGGCCAGAATTTTAGGTCAGTGCTCAGCTTATGAGTTGTAATTTTCGGTGGTATCCCTGTTATGTCAAGGTGGGACCAGGCAAAAGAATTTTCGTTAGCTGAAAGAAATTTAATTAATTTGGTCCTGAGCTTGGAGCTTAAGCCCGAGCCTAGGTATACCTTTCGATCGGGCAAGTCGCTGCGGAGTGAAATTTGTTCGAGCTCTTTGACCGTTGATTTGGTCACATCGGATTCATCGGGACCGATAAATGACCGGGGGACCCCGTAATTGTCATCTTCGAGCTGGTCTTGCTCACCCTCGTTTGTCGAAGATGGTATCTGTGATTGCTATTGGGTCTTCTGGGAAGGAGCGGTCGGTTTCGGTACTGTCTCTTCTACTGCAAACATTTCCCTTGCTGCATGTTGTTCTCCGTAAACGGTTATAACCCCATCAGCTGATGGGAATTTCAACATCTGATGTAACGTCGAAGGTACAGCTCCGATATCATGAATCCAAGGTCTTCCGAGCAAGGCATTGTATCGCATGTCGCCCTCGATCACACAAAACTTTGTTGCCCAAACAGTACCGGTGGTGTTAACCATCATGTTATTTCCCCTTTGGTTGTTTCGCATGCCATATTGAAACCATTGAGGATTTGAACTTCAGAGATGATCTGGTTTGTCAATCCAAGCTGCTCAATGACCCATGCCCGAATTATATTAGCTGAGCTTCCGGGGTCGACAAGTACACGCTTCACTCGAGTCTTGTGTACGAGTATCGATATCACCAAGGCATCGTTATGGGGTTGTACAACTCCTTCTGCATCTTTATCACTAAGCATAAGGCTCCTTCCGTCGCATAATCCCGAGTACGCTTCTCTCGGGTGATAGATATCTTAGTACACTTCAACACCGGGCCTTGGGGTGCATCTACCCCTCTGATTACCATGTTGATCGTGTGTTGAGGTTCTTCTTGATTTGTGGGCCTGTCTCTGTTTCCGTAATGGTTCTTGGCTCGGTCGCTTAGAAATTCCCGGAGGTGCCCTTTTTCAAGCAACCATGCTACTTCCTCCCTCAGCTGCCGGCAATCTTCCGTTTTGTGTCCATGTGTACCATAGTACTTACATATTAAGTTGGGGTCTCTTTTGGCCGGATCCGATTGCAGCGGCCGAGGCCATTTGGTATCTTTAATGCGGCCAATGGCGGATACGAGAGTCGCTGAATCGACATTGAAGTTGTAGTCGGACAGTTTGGGCGCTTCTCGGTGATTAGCGGCTCTTTCGAAGTTATTTCTTGGCAACGGTCCTCAGTTCCTTTGATTAGGATTGTTTCTTCTCTCCTGTCTCGGGGACCTTTGTCTTCCCAGGATGGCCCTTCGATCGCCAGGGTATGGTCGCTGCCTATCTCTGTTCGACCTCGGCTCTCGATAATTATCTCTTAGAATCCGATCATGAGTTCTGATAGGATAAGCGGATCCCGAAGGTACTCCGAGCTGATCATCTTCAACCCTGATCTTTGATTGATACCGATTGTGTATGTCCGCCCAAGTGGCAGCAGGGTATTCGATCAAGCTTTGTTTGAGCTATTGAGAAGCCGTTGAACTTCGGGCATTGAGACCTTAAGTGAAAGCCTGTACGGCCCAATCATCAGTGACAGGTGGTAAATCCATTTGCTCCATTTGAAAGCGAGATACAAACTCCCTCAGCATCTCGTTATCTCTTTGCCTGACTTTGAATAAGTCTGACTTTCGTGTCTCGACTTTAATGGCACCGGCATGAGCCTTGACGAAGGTGTCTACAAGCATGGCGAAGGAGTCGATGGAGTTCGAAGGCAAGTTGTGATACCAAGTCATTGCTCCTTTAGACAAGGTCTCCCCGAATTTTTTCAGAAGAATGGACTCAATTTCGTCATCTTCGAGATCGTTTCCCTTTATGGTGCATGTGTATGCCGTTACGTGTTCATTTGGATCAGATGTCCCGTTGTATTTGGGGATTTCTGGCATGCGGAACTTTTTTGGTATAGGTTTTGGGGCAGCGCTCGACGGGAAAGGCTTTTGTACGAATTTCTTTGAGTCCAAGCCTTTCAACACCGGAGGTGCTCCTGGAATCTGGTCTACCCTGAGTTATATGTTTCTACTTTCTTGTCGTTGGCTTCGATTTTCTTTTTTCCCGATTCGACTCGCTTGGTCAGCTCCTCGAGCATTTTCATGTTTCCAGAATTTATCCCTGACCCGCTTTCATCCGGTTGTGCTGTGGTCGGTTCATTTTCGAGTACAACTCCTCGAGAAGAACCGGCTTCGACCCTGTTCGAAATCTGACTGCGACTTTGCAATTGGGCGATGGATACTTGCTGGGCTTGTAGCATGTCGAATATCATTTTGAGGCTGATCCCCTCCCCTTCATTATTTTGAGTTCTCGAATGGTATTCTCCCCGAACACTATTCGACGAGCCAGAAGTCTGATCTACATCAACCACCATTTGAGAGTTGGCGTCGGTTGGAACCTCATTACCGAGCATCACATTGTTGTTTTTGCCCTGGTGATCGAACTCATCATTGATGGGATGTGAGTGCGACATGACTATATTGTATCCTGAAAACAAAAGATTCTGCAAAGAACAAGCATAAAATAGTGTGTGACAGAAATTTGTATCAAACGTTCACTATTATCCTTAGCCCCACGGTGGGCGCCAAACTATTTACCCTAAAATACGGGTAACAATTGAATTTATACATGGTATTAAGAATACGTGACTAGGCCTGATACAATAAAATAAGTAGCGATGAATAAAGATTGATTTTAAATAAACGAGAGAATAAACAAACCACTAAGGTTGAATGACTTTGCTATGACGAAATGAGCAATAATGAAAATAGAAGGTTTATGAAGAAGATAGCTAAAATGATAACTGTATTACTGATAGCCTAATCTGTCTTCTACAATAGAATTGAGTTCTTTTTATAGGAGGAGAAAAAGGAATTCTACATAAGGTAAAAAACCTAATTACAGGGTAAAATATCCCTAAAAATACTAGGTTCAACGTCTTTGATGATTGGGGCCGTGATTCCCGCCGAGATAACTGCATACCACGATATTTCCGGCCCTGCCGTTACGCGAAACTGATATTTTTACCATAAGATGCTTTTACCCAGACCGGTCTAACTGTTCATCTTCGAACGCTTTAGCCCCGAATCGATGATGTCCGACCTTGAACTTCCCTTCTTGAAGCGCTGGTCCCGATCCAAAATAGATCGACCTCGAATTGTACCCAAGTCCGATATTTTTTATGTGCCCAGTTGTATCCGACCCCATATAGGAACAATTGTATATACAGAGCTAGTTGTGACACAGATAAAGAAGAAAACCATAGAGAGAATATGGATAGTTCAATTGTCTAAGAAATCACGCAGATGTTAGAGTATTATTCGGAAACTTATTTGTAATTAAATGCAGTCGGAGGCCTAGTGATTTGCAATACTCTTCCTAGAAGATGGTTGTGAAACTAGGCGCTCTTTAGGTATATTAATTTTGTTTGTTACGGTAATATTCATAATTGTCACAAAAAAAAAAAATTCATTTATAAGTATATATTTATTATATTAAATTTTAAATTTTAATAACTACTTCATTTAAAATTTAATTTAACTGTGTAATTATACTTGTGCAACTAAATAGTACGCTTGTAATTACTCTATAATTATGTTATGACAAACAAACAAGTCGTCGTAATTACAATATTATGTAATTACTAGGATGTGTAATTACTAGGTAATTATTACCCTAATAATTACACCAATTCCAAACATAATGAGCACGTAATAAAGAGTAACCATGCCAATCACATCATTTAAGCACGAAATATGTGGCATAAATAATAAAAATATGCACTTTTCAACGAATATCAAAATATGCTAAATGTATAGTATTATCATAATACACATAAAATAAAAATTTAGCAGCTTAATAGAGACCAAAAAGTCATCAAAACGTTCACAATTAGTTTCAACGAGATAGAAGACTGCTAAATTTTACAGCTCAAGATAACATTGGAACGGTGTAAAAATATAAAATTTTAATACCGAATAATAAGCAACTTCAAATTTCAGTGTTCACATTTGAACCTTATCTCCCTTCGGCTCTTCCCTTGCCGAGGGAGATTCACCCTACACTAAAGTCTAATTAATCAATTTCATTATAAAAATTATAAATTAAAGTGAGAACGTATACAATTCAATCGTAATAACTTATCAAAGTTCACTTAATCGAGTTGAAAAATAAAAATACACGTGCAAGTATATGTGTTTTTAATTTATTTATTTAATGAGAGCATGAGTACGTCAAACAAGTTCATATTTGATTGGTCAGTCAAAGATATATATATATATATATATATATATATATATAATACATTAACATATTAAAATATATATTTTGTCGGCTATTATTTTTTGAGAGCAGCTATAGTCCAATTTTCCCTAAATTTTTCACTTGTAATGTCACATTTTGAACGTGTGAGGAGTATTCTTTTGCTTAACAATACTGCAATGTAGGAAAAAAGTCATCCAATTTGCGAATAGTTGCCAAAGGTGACCTCAAGAACTTTTGTTTTTTCTTAGATTCTTTTTCTTTGGAAAATAAATGGTCCTCTATACCCACTCTAAATTGTCTTTCACGTAAAATGACCATACTACTCTGATCATTTCACATTTAATTTCTTTTTGTTTTGACTTAATAATCATATAGGAAAATTATTTCAAAATTTGTTCCTGTAAAAGGAAGTATCTAAAGACTACTTACTTCTGGTTTTAGGATATAATAGAAAAAAGAACGATATCAAGAAAAGATAAAAGGTCCCTACAAGTTTCTATTTTGCATAATGCATGATAATTTTCAAAAGAGTAAGACATTTTTTTGGACTACCAAATAAAACGGAAGCTGATATTGAATAGGTCCCTCTTAAATTGTTCCATTTTTTTTTTTTTTTTTTTGCGTATAAAAGTAATTTATTATTTCAAATGAAACATCATTTTAGGATGCCAAAATAAGAAATCGGTGAAATTTATTTGAGATGATGAAAGGAAGAAAAACTCTTCTAAAAATAGAAAAAGAAAGACACCAAATTTTTAACCACTGATTAAAAAGAAAACAATATAATTTCCTCTGGTCTGGCCTTATTTAGATAAGTACCAACCCCCTAGCAACAATAGTAAAATATATGTGGGGAAATAGTATAACTATAGAAAAAGACACTTATTAATTAATGTAAGAGACTTAAAAGTGCACTTTTTTAATTAATTAATTAATTATATTCCTCTGACTATGTTCCCCAGGTGGAGTGAGACTGGTGTAACTAAAGGGATTATTAAACTTTCCTTTTAATATCAAACACAGTCCTCACCTAAATTCCTCTTTTAATAGTAATAATTGCTTAATCAAACTCATTCCTCCTATTAATTAATTCTATCTTTCTAAGCACCTCTCCTAATTAATACTACAATACTAAGTTAAACTAACCACTCACCCCCTATCAAACATTCCAAAAATAATTAAACAGATACTTTTGTTAAAGCTTTTACTTTCAATAACACTGACAATATTAAGTTCTCTTTCATGCTTAATGTAGAAAATTTTTATTTTTATGAAGGTTAATATGGGGTTTTTATATATATAGCTGGTCATATTAATTGTTTATTTTTTTAAGCATATACATTAATTATACATAATTATACATATGCAATATATAAATTATACATATATTATACATTTACCGGCTATTTTTAATTTAAGTGCTAGGGTGAGCGGCTATTTGAGTTAATTCTTCTAATATTAACTATTATTTTGCAAACTTAGCATTTTGTTATAACTTTGTAATAATATTTTTATTGTCAAAAATAAATTTTCATCTTGTGATCAGTTACAAATTATTAAATATACTCCATAAATAACCGATAAGTGAAGTTTACTCTACTATTAGACACTTCTACCGCCATTAATAAGTTAGGAAGTTTAAGCTGTGTGAAAGATAATTCGGCAAATTCGACTATCAATATTTAAATTAAATATCGATTTTTTTGTAATTAATTAAATAAACATTCAAATTGTGTGAAAGATAAGTGGAGATACTGTTTATCCTCTCTCCAATGGAAGAAGAAGAAATAAAAAATCTCATAAACGACACAAGACTCCATGTGGTTCTGTATAGTAGAGACGAAATTCTTGAATTGTGCAATTTTCAATAAATGAAAGATAATTCTTTATTGTCATGTTGTGGGGCCTCATAATTACTTCTAAGTAGCTTAATCATTTAGTCATTAATAAATGATTAAACCCATGCATACTATAAATAAAGAAATAATACTCCCTCTGTCTTAAATTATTTGTCATAGTTTCTAATATAATTGTCTCAAATTATTTATTATTTTAAAAGTTAAAGGGCAAATTAATTAAATTTTTTCTATTCTACCCTTAATATTAATTCTTCTTGAAGACTATAAATACTTTAATTATGAGTAAGTATTAAATGAAGAGAGATTATATCTTAAGATATAACAAGGGTAAAATAGTCAAAAACCTTTCCTATTTAATATTTTCTCAAGGAACATGTAAAAGAAAAACACGATAGATAATTTGAGGCGGAGGGAGTAACTATCTCCTTTCATTTTTACTTGTCCATAAAAAACTTTACACACCTCTTAAGAAATAATAAATATAACATATATTTTACATAATACACATAATAATAATAATAGCATTTCAAAATATCTTGAGAAAAATAATTTGAAAAATAAGTAGTTAATGATAAGAGTAAAATAGAGAAAATTATTTTCTCTTAATTTACTTATATGGATAAGTAAAAGTGAAAATATATATTTTAGTATAATGAAAAAATAAAAGTGAATATAGGAAATAATACATAAGTAATTCTATTAGACCCCACACATCTTAATTAATTTTATTAATATCTTAATTAATACACTAATCATTAATAGAAATGATTAAATTCCCATCATACTATAAACAAAGGAATTCTCAACAAATAATTTAATAGCAAAACTCCCACATGTTAAAAGTCCCATAATTTTTTCTTCGGTCCAAGATTTTCTCTTTCTGGAAGCTTCACCCCTATAAATGTCAATCTCCATCTTCCCAATTGCCATTGCTACGCGTAGTAGTTGAAGAGAGAGAAAAATAGGGAGAGAAATAAATGGTGAAAAAGAAAGAAGAAAAAGATGCCAATAAAACAAGCGAAAAAATGATTGCAAAAAGAAGAAACTTTCTTTAGTTCATTCTTTTTAATCTAATGATGTTGTGTTAGCCATTCCTCATATTTCTCTTCTATTTCCCCTCTTCTTTTGCCATCTATTTTCTCTCTCTCCATTTCACATTTACCCTCTTTTTTAATTCTTTTCAAAATTCCATAATCAGCTGACACCTTTTATATCTCTCTCTGTCTCAAAAAAAAAAAAAATCTTGAAAAATAAGTGGATCTTGCTGCTATCCATTTCTTTTCTCACCGACCCCTTATCAGGGTTTCAAAAAAAAAACCTTTTTTTTCTATAAAAGTTGGACATTTTCGGATTCACATTTTAGCTTCTAGGTTCTGGGATTTTAGGTGATGAATTTGAAGGTTCATATTTGCATGATCCATATTTAGGGTTTGGATTTTCATTTGAAGTTTTTTTTTTGGGGTAATATTGAGGTGGTTTAAGGACTGGGTGTTCAATTAGATTGAATACTATTTACTGCTTTGAAGGTGCTCCACTTACTCCAAAGAGTCCTTGTGGCAACTTCGCCAGCTTTCTTCATTCAGGTAAAAATAAAAATTCAATTATTATAATAATAACATTTATATAACTATCTTTAATATCAGTTTCAGTTTGTGGTATGCTATTGTTTTTCTTTTTTTCAGTCGTTATAGGGCTGTTAATTGTTTAGCATTTATCTATTTTGATACTTTCTTATGTTTTTGGAAATGTGTTATGAATTTGATTGGTCTTTAAGTTATAGAGGTTTTATTGATTTGGGGTTGGGGATTCTTTATTGGTGTTGCTGAAGTTTCTGAATTGTTAATAGCATTAATTTGAGGTATTTCACGTATTGTAGGTGTTAGATTTGACAAATTTAGTATTTTGATGCTGAGGTTATGCTGAGTGATCTAATTAATTGTGAAATTTGAGATTTTTATCTATCTATCTATTTATTTATTTATTTATTATAATGCTTGTTTCCTCATAAATGTTATTATATTTTTGTTAACAAATGCCCAATGGTGGAAGAGGTTCACCTATACACGATTGATTTGCGTTTCAGCAAAATCATTGAGTTTGTTAGCTGATTTGAAGCTAAATGATTGGTCGATATTCTTGGCGGTTTCTTTATGTTGTTCAGCTGCTATTAGGTTTATAAAATATACTTACTTGAGTTTTGGACAAATCATTACTTTTTGGTTACAGCTGGATGTTGAGCTGAGTTTTTTCGTTTTACGAGTATGGGATTAAGTGGTAGTTGATCGATTAATTTGTAGATAAAGAACTCGAGCCCTCTCTTCGCCGTGTTTCCTTCATTTTATTTCAAGAAGTTATTATGTCACAGTATTTGGTAGTTGGATGTGATAAGGTGATGTGATGGGTTTTTAGAAGGTTGGTGCCCTGAATTATGTGTTAAGGAATTTAAGAATAGGGTAATTATTTGGAAATAATTTACGCGTATCACAATATTTGATGGTCTCTAACTGATAATCTTTTTATTGAGTTGAGACTCAGGGTCTTTATTATATTTGATATTTCAACCTTTTGAGGCTGATAAACTGGGAATGTTGAACTTTTTTATTCTAAATGTTTGTTTAACTATAATTTGTATTGAAGATTGGGTGTCTTTTTGTAGAGAATCATATATGTTTGTTAATTTTCTATATACAACTTGTTTATCGGGGAGTCTTCTTTTCCAATCATCAATAAAATTATTTTCCTTATCAAAATAATAATAATATATTTGCTGATAAATGTTATGATGGAACCGACAAATGCTTATTATGATGTAAGAGGTTCTCCTATGTACAAATTGATTTCCTTATCAGCAAAATCGTTGAGTTCGTTGGCTGGTTAGAAGCTATATGATTGGTCAATATTCTTGGCGGTTTCTTTAGGTTTTACAAGTTATGTGTATTTGAGTTTTTGTCAAAATGCTCCCTTTTTTGCTCACCTGGATGTTGAGCTTAGCATTTAGTTTTTTCAAGTATGGGATTGAGGTATAGTTGATTTGATTTGTCGATAAATAAGTTAAACTCTTTTTCTCCCTGTGTTTCCTTCATTTTATCCCAATAAGTGATTATCTCACATTTTTTTAATAGGTAAGTGAACATTTTATTGAAACAAAAGGAGCACAAAGATAGTGTTATTTGTTACATCCGGATCCTTACAAGTGGACCAATTTCTGATTATGTCACATTAATTGGTAGTTAGTTGTGATAAGTTGATCTGATGGGTTTTCAGAAGGTTGGACTGCGATATTTCAGAATAGGTTATTCGTTTTTCGTCATGAACCTTTTTCCATCTTTGTTACTATTATTTAAAAATCTCAATCTTGCTTTTTAAAAGTTGGCAGTTTCTTTATTGTCATTCATTTTATAGCAAGCGCAACTGGTTTGTCATGAATGATGTCACTCCTTTTGGATGTGTTGCCCTTATTACTCCCTTGACCTAGTAACAAACAATTTTATATCCCTTACATTCGCCGTCACTTTTGTTTACTTCTTCAACCTTTTTTTAGGATATGAGTATGACAAGTGAAAGCGATGACAGGATGATATCAAATGTTGGTGCGAATTCGCCATCTGTCGAAGAAGCCTGTGGTGGAGGAAATAGCGGAGGAGGTCTACCACTAAAAAAAGGCCCCTGGACTTCTGCAGAAGATGCAATTTTAGTGGATTACGTCACGAAACACGGTGAGGGGAACTGGAATGCCGTCCAGAAGCACTCAGGACTTGCTCGATGTGGTAAAAGTTGCCGTTTGCGGTGGGCCAATCACCTGAGACCAGATTTAAAGAAAGGCGCTTTCACTCCCGAGGAAGAGCACCGCATAATTGAACTGCATGCTAAGATGGGAAACAAATGGGCACGAATGGCTGCTGATGTTCGTAACTTCTCTCAATCTGCTTCTTTTTTTGCAGTCTATATCGCTAATGGCTTACTTCTCTTCAAATCTTATCTCTGATAATAAATCAATAATTGCTATCAGCTAAATTATTTTCTAGAATTTGGTTAAACTGACAGTTCAAGATAACTTTTGGTAGAAACAGCAATTTTTTTCATGTTTTACTTTCTGCGTTATCTACATGATCACATTTCATATACCCAAATCATTCTATTGAAAATTTTAAATCATGTTCTTGAAAAAAATGAATGAAAACAGAATCATATGTGAACTTTGTTTTATTTAAAGAAAATTCTTGTTTTCAGTTGATGTGATGCACTGCTATATTATCTAGTGGGGCAGTAAAATTTCTTTCCTTAAGTTGGTGGGTTGAGCTGGTTTAAAATCCTTATCTGCCCCTTAAATAATTCAAACACCAGTTTATATTCACAGTACTTGGGAAATGACTGCCCATCCTTTCACTTTTAAGTTTCTATTTGATTTTGCTTAATTCTTTGTCTTAGCTGGATGTTATACCTGGCATTAATTGACAAAATCTATAATTAGATTGATAATCACCATAACACTTTCCAAACAATGTTAATAGTCCTTGATAAGCATTCTGCTTTTGGGAGAAGCAATTAGTGTTCTCATATTTTACCTTTATATAAAAAAGTAGCGTTCTTTCAATATGTTTATTTAATAATGTGTTATCTGCTTGGCGTCAAGTTTTCAAGTGCAATGTTTAGAAACCTTACTCATTGCAAGTTTTTATCATTAAATAGTCTTATCTTTTCTTTTTGTACTTCCCTGTTTGTCATTAAGCTCTCTGAACTTCTTATCTTTTGTTTTTCTATCTGTTGTCAATTATTGGGCAGTTGGCATGAAGTTAATGCCTGATCCTCAATGATATGAAGGTGTAAGAGTGTGGCCTAGTAAAGCTATTAACATCATCTTTTGAAGGGAGTAGGAAACAAGCTGATCAACTGTACCTTTTTTTTTTCCTTCTAGAAACCGGCCTGGATGGTTGTTCCATCTGGTTGGTCCTAGAAATTGAATGCCATTTTTCTGATTATTGATTCAAAACTGGTGACTTGGCTTAGATCGGTTTGATCCTTGTCTGGCTCTTATTAAGCTCTTGTTCCATCATTTAGTAAATATAAAACCTTTCTCAGTCGTTATTGCTCTATATGTTAAGCAGAAGATACATGCACATTCTCCTACCCCTCTCGCGTGCGACTGAATGAAATGTTCCAAGGCAACACTTTTTAGGTGTTGGCCATTTATGTGCTCATTTATTTCCTTATTTTTCTGTATACAACATGTGCAATATGTGAATATTTTCTTTTTATACTTTTGCAAGCAATCTATCAACTACACCTCAATCCATAATAATGAGGGTCAATCAATACTTCCGCAATTAACCGAAAAGAGGTGTTGGGGTGGGATTGGGTACAAAGTTATCCTTATCATCGTCTCAGCTTACCGACCTCCACGTGCAGTTATCCCTAACTTCTGTTGATATTTTAGGTGCTATATAGATATAGATATAGATGTAGAATGAAGGTATGTGCAGCATATGATATGTTGTGAAATCTCTCTTTTTCTTGATATATTGCATTTTATATTTAATGACAGATGTGAGTTTTGCTTTAGATCCTGATCAGGTTATCAAATTAACAGTACTCTGAAATTTATTCAGATTATCCATTTAAGGATTTCATTGCTCAGTTGAAGTGCACACTTGTAGTTTTTAGCCCTATCATGTACTGGCCTTGTTGCTGTTTTTTGGAAGTAATGCTAGTACTTTCGGATTAGCTCTCCTCAGCTATAGTATTCTTTTCCTTCTCCTTTATTCTTTGTTTTCTCGCTGTTCTTAACACTGAGGAGTGTCAAAATGTGACTAATCGTGGCATGGTGGAGAAGTGTTGTGATATGAATTTATAGTCTAACAATCTTTTATCTTAAAAAGTTTTTAGAAACCAAATGTAAAAGTGTCTGGGTCATTGGGATTCAACTATATTACAAGGGTCTTATCTGCTTTGACATATATATCAATAGTTTTATAATTCTATTGCACACTTGGTAATAATCTCTTGACTTGGATATGAGTCTTGATTCTGGTGAGCAAGAAAAGTAAGGTATTCTAGGGAGAAAGGGAAAGTACTCATAGTGAATGCCACATTGTCGGGAGCGCCTAACTACCGTGATAAATTTCTTTTCTCTCTTTTGCGACTATTTTGTGATGTTCCAAGTTCATTATTCCATCATATAGTGCACATGATTTTTCTTTAGGTGGTTTCGTGCAATGTGTGTCACCAGATATGAATAGTGCTTTGTGCTTGGTAGAACCTGTATGTATGGATATATTTGGATAATGTTCTTTGCAGACTGGAAATGTGGATTTTCCCCTCTTCTATCAGTACATTTAGCTCTGTAACTTCCATTATTTGAGATGATTTTCTACAAAATAACAAAAACTGTGACCTGACCATGTTCTCAAATTGGAAATCTTGTGGTATATCATTCATTATTCCAGTTTAACATTTGATGCCCCTATTCTACTTTTCAGTTGCCTGGGCGCACAGATAATGAGATAAAGAACTACTGGAATACCAGAATAAAGAGACGACAGCGTGCAGGCTTGCCAGTTTACCCTCCAGATATTTGTTTTCAGGCGATTAGTGAAAACAAGCAAAACGAGGAGTTGGGTGCATTCTCCTCTACGGATGCAGAATATCCTGATTTCTTACCAATGGACAATTATGAGATTCCAGCAGTGGAGTTCAAAAATTTGGAATTCAATCAGCAGTTGTGTCCACCACCACTTCTTGATATTCCCTCCGGTAGCTTACTTGATATTCCTGCGAGAAGCCTGTTGGCACAGGGTCTTAATTCTGCCTATTATAGTCGGTCATTCCTCTCAACGGTGCATCCAACCAAGCGTATGCGAGGCTCCGAGTCTGTGTTCTCTGGTTTAAATGATGATTCTTCTCCATTAAAAAATAATGATTCTTTCCCAAGCTGCCATCAATATCAGAATGATGGTTCTTTGCTTGCTCAGTCCTTGGGGTTTTCATCTTCATGTTATCGAAATCTAACATCTGATCATCACCCGACATCCTTGGGTATAATTCCTGGCAGCCATGCCCATTTAAATGGCAACTCCTCTTCTTCAGAGCCCTCACGGGCAAAGAAGCTCGAGCTCCCTTCACTCCAAAGTCAGATGGCAAGTTGGGGCTTATCTTCTTCCCCTCTTCCTTCACTCGAGTCCGTTGATACTTTGATTCAGTCCCCTCCAACTGACCAGACTGAGTCATGCAATCTGTCACCTAGGAACAGCGGTCTGTTGGACGCTGTACTTTATGAAGCACAAACTATGAGAGCTTCAAAGAATAACTTGCAGCAGGAAAGTTCCGGTGACGTGGTGGATGATTCATGTCCAGATCTCCATGAGACTGGGTGGGAAACATATGGTGATCCAATCTCTCCTTTAGGTCATTCTGCTGCATCTGTGTTTAGTGAATACACCCCTACTAGCGGAAGCTCATCAGAGGAGCCCCAGTTAGTGACAATGCCAGGTGAGACTGATTATAATATTCACTTCTCCTAATTGTGTTAACAGTTGAAAGCATGAATTTTATGTAATTTGACTGTTTTGCGGTTGTGAAGGTTGCAAGGTTAAGCAGGAGAAGTTTGATTTCGGGCCCTATGATGGGAAGGATGACGCCTCAAACCCGATCTTTTCCAGGCCAGACTACTTGCTTGACTCCAATTGTTTCAGTCCTATGCAGAACTATGTGAGAACCATTTGGCGCTGAAAGATGCATTTGGCTACAGTCCTTTTGATGATTATATCGGTAGTCAAACCATCAGATCAAGTTTGTGGACATGGCTCTTGCACAGGGGATGCCATGTCTACCATCCAGTCAATATGCTCAGCAAGATTATGGTACTTTTACGCTTTGCAAACATCGTTACCATACAAACTTTGATTGTCTCAGCTGTTAAAGGACAAATAGAAGACAATGTAATATTTTCCGATAAACTGAAAATGCCTTCTGCATGGTAAATTGTGTTTTGAGTTGTGGAGTCTTTGAGATTCAAACAAATGACACTTCTTGTAAGTGGCATTGAATGGCCTGCTTCCTAATTCCGTTGTGTTGACCACGAATGCAACACATCTCCTTTGTGCTGGGAGGGACATTAAAGTTGCAGTATTGCTTTCTCTTATGCTCCCTTTCTCTCCAAATGAGTTGTGCAGTTTCAGTTTTGAGTTATATTGGACAAGAATACAAGCAATCACATATGATAGAGGGTTGTAAGCAGCACTGAGCACGTACAAGAGATAATAGGAGAATGTTGCTTTAGATGAAGTCTTAGGAGACATACACATGGAATCAATGCAGACTTTAATAAAGCAAAGGGTCATTAAAGCAATAGTAGCAAACAGAAACTGATGCTTAGTTACTGTTCTTACACTTACATTAGGATGGGTATTCGTCATGATTCCTTGAATTTTTGTTAGAAGTCTTGTAAGTTAATAGCAGCAAGTGTGAGTTTTGGAGAGAACTTCTAGTTTTACGGTAATTTGCCGTTAAATGTAACAGGATAAATGGAGCATAATGGATACAGAGGATTCATATAATTGGACCCAACTAATTGTGGTTATGAGATAGTTGATTGATTGAAGAATCCTAAATACATCTAGCTGCTCTAAAAGATCATTACGACCAATTGTTAATGGAAGGAATTCTGAAGATGAAATTACTATTTTATTTTTCAAATAATTGAAAGTTCTTTCAATCAAAGTAATAATGTATCAGAAGGTCGAACGTTAAATAACATCAAAATTTGTGATTTCCAGAAGTTGATTGGTAACCTTTTCAATTTCATTATGTAAATATACACACAAACATGTACCATGAATACGATATTTGGATATTCTGTTCCTCTTGTTTCCTCTTCAGTCAAATACGCAGAAAGGAGAAAAGATTTAAAAAAGGACAACCCAGAATACTTTTGCTAAGCCCTTTGCAATATATGTCTTCACGTAAGTCGTCCGTATGGGCAAGGGAGTTTGTGTGCGTTATTTTTAGCGTATTCCAATTCCTAACGTTAAATTGTCTTTGGGATGACAATTGTAAATCCTTTCACGTCAGAAATATTACTTCTGGTCCATAATAGGAGATTTTTTCGCCTTTTTATTTTGGTTCTCCTTTTACATAATTAAGAAAGAATAAACTTTAATTTTTTCAAAGTTTGCCCTCATTTACATATCTCAATATGTCAAGTTAACAATATGCAAATTTTAATTATGCGTGATTTAGTCAAAATTATTTTTTTCCCTCTAGGAGTTAGTATTTTGTTAAGGGATGTGCCAAAAGCCTAAAAATTACTTATTATAGACCGGAGGAAGTGGTATTACTCTCTTCTTTTCATTTATGTAATCCAATTTAGCGGAGATGAAGTTTAAGAAAGAAAGAGACGGAGATTAAAAAAGAAAAGGAAACTTTCTGGAGCCAATTAGCATACGATTCCGGAATTAGCAACAGATGGTGTCCCTTCCTCGTCACAACATAACAATGTAACCGCTCCTTATAAACAGTCAATGTGCGAAATTTGCATTTTGATTATTATCTTAGAAAATGGTAATCTCCCACAGAGTCAAATTATCAAACACCTGGCGACCACCGTGCTCAGTCCTCACTGTCATCCGTCGGCTCCGCCAATTCACCTTCTCCACTTGTTGTTCAGCTAAGTGCTACAATATGGATGAAGAGTGTTATGACTTTTTACCGTGGTTGGAACACAAGGCCGGGTTGGAGATATCTTCCTTGCTTTCAATTGGAAACTCCGCTCATGGAAAATCACTCGTTGCTCGTCACCCTATAAAACCACGGGATTGCTTGTTCAAGGTTCCTTACAGCGTGCAATTGGCCCCTGATAATCTTCCCAAAGGTATCGATACTTTATTGGGAGATAATGTAAGCAATGCCGCTAAAGTTGCCTTACTCATTCTATATGAGCAGAAGTTGGGCCATAAATCTGAATGGGCACCTTATATTACTCGCCTTCCCCGGCTTGAATATATGCATAACACAGTATTCTGGAATGACAATGAGCTACAGATGATTCAACCGAGTTCATTATATCACCAAACGATTATGCATAAGCTGTTTGTTGAACAAGAATTTCTAACAATTAAGAAGGCTGATTTTATCCAAGATGTGTTAACATTAGAGGACTTTAAATATGCATTCTCTTTAGTTACATCGCGAGCATGGGAAAGCTCTCGAGGTGTATCCTTGATTCCTTTTGCAGATTTTGCAAATCACAGTGACCTTTCGGACACGATTGTATTGAGTAATGAAGAGGAACAGCTCTCAGAGGTTATTGCGGATTACAGTTATGCTCCTGGTGATGAGGTGCTCATAAGATATGGAAAGTTTTCAAACGCAAGACTCCTTTTGGATTTTGGATTTACTCTTCCTTGTAATAAATATGAACAGGTTGAAGTTGAGCTGACTATACCTTATGAGGACAACCTACGTCAGTTGAAGTTGGAGCTTTTGAGCAGACATAAGATGCCAATTCTTAAAGATGTCAATGGATTAAGCTCTTCTGAGAACTCGTTCGCGCTCAAGGAGGTTAGGGGGTACGCTCATGACGGTCAAGGTAGGGGAATTCCACAGTCAATTCGTGCGTTTGCTCGTGTTGTGTGCTGCACTTCTCCACAAGAGATGAATGATTTGGCTGTGGAAGCAGCAGAAAATGATGGTCGATTGGCTCGGCGTCCACTCAAGGACAAGAGCAGAGAGATTCAAGCACATCAGTTTTTGCACTCAAAAATCAATGAGCTAATAGAAGAGTATAATGCATCTATTAAGTCATTGGAGCTGCCTACTACTCTCTGCATGGTTGGAAAACATGATCTGCGGAGACAAATGGCTGAATGCCTTCTCATCGGTGAGAGCCGTGTGCTGAAATCTGCTGCACTATGGCTGGAAAATTATTGTGCAACTTTATCCAGAATTTAAACAACATTCTTATGCTCATTCAAGAAGCAAAAAAAGAAGATACTTTTGAAACTTGGGACCTTAAACATGTCATAATATTTGCATGACTACAAAACCTTGGTGAAATGAGAAGTTCAAAGACAAATTATTCCAAATATAAAGAGCCGATCATTCTTTATAGAATAGACTAAAAAGGAGATGATGTCACATAAGCCGGAAGAAAGGGAGTAATAATTTCTAGTAACAAAGGAAAGCTAAGAAAATAATCAAAGTAATTTTAATAAAACAGAAAAGGGGGGCAAAGGTGTCAAAACTATTCTTTCATTTTCTTAGAGATTTTGGATTTTTGTATTTCAAGGTAGATGACACCCATTCTTAAAAGGGAAAAATTTCCATACAGTGCATCTTTATTTGATGTTATACCTAATTGTTCGTAGAGTTGATAGAATAGCATGGAAGTTGGTCCACCTAATTAGCTGCTAAGCTGAGATTGGCAATATAATAAGATACAACTGTAAAGTGTAGAGAAGGCCCCTTCTAATCTTCACACAAAGAAATGGCCAATCAGAAGAGCTCTAGTAAGAGTTGATGTGGCTCGTTCTCGCAAATATATGGGTAATCAAAGGAGCTAATACACATTTCGATCTCGACCACGATTAATAAGAGTAAAATTCAGTATTTAAACAACAGGAAGATATTCATCGAAAACGGATGAAAATAAAAGTCCTCCCTAGCCAAGTACGTAAATTTATGGTGGTTCTGTTTACAAGTAAATTTGGGCGTGGATAGAGAACATAAGACAATGTCCATAGAACATTATATATACTTTACGTAACCTTCAGTGTAACAGGTTTTCATATAAACAGGTTCCGCCAATGCCCTGCCACACATTGTCTGCCTTTCCTTACCATGCATAAGGTGGATCAGAGAACCAAGAAAGAGGGAATATCCAATCCACACTTCGCTTCGCTTCCTATATTTCACATTGCACATTTTACTGCTGCCAATTGTATTGTTGTTGGTTGCGATTATTTGAGCCACGTCCAGTGCCAGAAGCTCCATATGGAGGATAATTTGAGCCTCCGACACCATAACTGCTACCTCCACCTCCCCGGGGACCAGCAGCAGGCATTCCTCCTGAACCATATTGGGAACCCCTTCCTTGAGGTGGATAGCGACCACTGCCATAAGCTCCACCTTGGCCACGAGTAGGGTGACCGTATCCTCCAGAAGGATTTGCACCAGCTGGATATCTGTTTGGCCCTGCTGGAGGTCCATGCGGCTTCCCGTAGTGGTGGCTCGGTCCGCCAGCAACCTGAGGTTGGGATGCATGCAATGAGGGATTTTGGCCTGGTCTCATTTGAGGATGTCCCTGCCCTGACTGCTGAACCGGTGGAAGCCGACCATGCTGCTGCTGGTGATGCAGTTTTTGGCGTTTAGCTGCTTCTTCGTGCTGCCTCTGCTGCTGACGCTTTTTCTTTGTCTGGAACTCATGTGAAGCTTCATAGGTTGGCAAACTGCTCAAGCAAATAATTCCTAATTAAAAGAATTGCTCGCTAGCAGAACATATAGGGAATTCATAAAGTGATTCTTCGTAATAAAGAAAAGAGAATCTCTTTTTTGATATTTTTAAGAAAAAAGGATTATCTAGAAAGAAATACCTCTTTGGATCGCATGGTAATGGATCAGTCCAGAAATACTCAGCATCAAGTGCATCCTTGGCTGAAATTCTCTTCACAAGATAAAAAGTAGAAAAGCAAGTCAGTCAGGACATTCACATCATTCATAAGAACATATCCTTAACGTACAATTGGGAGTGGTATCTAATGGCACACATTTTTAGTGCACAAAGATAGTGTTTGCTCATGCAATGAGACTATTGCAGAATATTCACACTTCAGCTGGTTAGCAGGTGCAGATTGCACAAGCAGATTCTGCATCTCTTTGGTCCCTCGGTGGGGGAGAGGATATTGGAGGGGATGTTGACTACGAGAGTCAGTCAAATTACTAGCATCATCAGTGCACTGAAAGCCCAATTCTTATAAGAATCAATAGCAATTCCGCATGGCCAGATTTCAAATATAAGATGGTTTAGGCACCTAATTAACTTAGATCAAACATCCCAAAAAGATCATACCTTTAAGAAATACTATGAATTATCACCGAACTGAATTCTCCCAAAAATCTAGTTATTATATGAAATTTCTTGTACAGGAAGTAAACTGTTAAGTTCATTGGAAAATTGCAATGAACTATACAAGCAAAAGAATACATGTCGTATTTTATTTATTTGTCTTCCTCCACCCCC
>MCJB01046358.1:67657-135792 GCA_002018475.1 Nicotiana obtusifolia
AATAAGGCCTGAAAGAAGTAACAACATAAGTAGAAAATATGATGAGCTTGGACATGGTATTCGTAGGCTAGCTTTGGTCTAAAAGAACCATGTCAAATATATGTTTCAACATTGTCTGTACTCCATAACTTAAAACAAGCAAAATAATGACATGCATGCCACAGAAACTGATACCTGAGACGGGTCCAGGGTCAGCATCTTGTCAAGCAACTCCAAAGCATGTCGATCAAAGCTAAAGCCACAGAGACAATGATATAAATACATGAACAAGATCTATTTAACACAAATAACTATGCTGCGGAACTACAGCAAATATAGCACACCATATATAGTTTACTTACTGTCTGAAAACCTCCCTTAGACGTCTTTTCAATGGCCTTGATGGTTTGAAATTGTTATACCATGGAATCTTGGAAACTCCAGGCCAATTAACCTCGTCTGGAGCACCACACAGCTCAAAAATCTTATTCAACTGCTCTGGCTGAAATCATTGTGAAAGAGGGTTATTCACCTAGAAATCCGACACAGCCCAAAGTCACATTCAGACATGGTAGTGACTTTTGGCAGGTTGTTCAGCAAAAAAGAAAATTGTCATTACACAAAATATCACACAGCTTTTAAGCTCCGTATTGATAAGTAGTTTGAAAGTACTAGTTAATTTGGATTTATGCAGATACTGCAGCTTCTGTTTTTAAATCCTTGGCAAACAAGTGTAGAATGAAGATCTTTAAATCTTGTCATAAGCTGGTGCACCAGCTCAAATATAAAAGAACTCTAACGGTGAATATTTAAAGATGCAACAAATTAAGTGTAGAAGCAATCAGCTGTCTTGAACAGACTTGAGACTCGATGATTAATCAGGCATGCCATCAGCCAACCAGAAGTCAGACGTAAAGGAACACCAGACACATACATACTTATTTAAAAAAAAAAAAACAAAGGAAGTACACATTGGGCAAATATCAACACATCACAATTCTTTTCAAGCGGAAGCTGTTATTATTTTTCCTAAGACTTTAACCGAGTCTTTGTCAGACCGAGAATACTGAAGGAAGTGCATTTTAGTTAGACTAAAAACTTACATCTTCACTACTTTTGTAAGATTTAGGACATTTAACCAATAGAAAACATCAGCTACCTCATCCTTCCCTGGAAAGATTGGTTTTCCATGAAGTAGCTCAGCGAAGATGCAACCAACCGACCACATATCAACGGCTGGACCATACTTTGTGGTCCCAAGAAGCAGCTCAGGTGGTCTGTTTGATATACCACAAGTCACCACTGACGCAAGAAGAGAATTTAAAATGAAATCCAGCTTACCCAAAGGATCAGAGTCACAAATCATACCTGTACCATAAAGTAATTACACGATTTGTAAGATTTGCATTGTGATCATTTGAGAAGGATCGAGCAAGCCCAAAATCGGCAAGCTTCAAATTGCCTTTGTTGTCAATCAGAAGATTGGAACCTACAGGGAAAAAGAGAAGCCTTTATCACCACATTTAGAGAGATTGAAATTAGAGAATCAGAAGGAGTTTCCTAAATCAAACCTTTAATATCTCGATGAAGCACTTGATTCACATGACAATAGTGAAGTCCCGTCAAAAGCTGTTTCATGTAACACTGCAAAAGAGAGAATGAAAATCAACATCCCACTCGCCATCTAATTGCTCGGAAATGGTACCAAACATGTTCAAGACAAATTACGCTACCTTAATCTGCGGAACTGAAAATCTCATTCCAGGACGATCAGCAAGCCCAGTTAAATCATGGTCCATGTACTCAAAGACCATGTAGATTCCACCTTTATACTTGTTACCATCTGCAAATGAAGTCATATTGTTACTTCAAATATGACAAACTCAATTAAAGAAGTGATGTCAGGACTGGCAGTTGTGGGGTTTTGGGGGGAGGGGGACGCAAAAGCACCATATGAAACTAAAACTGAATTTAAAAACACTTGCCTGGCCTCCCTTGCTCATCCTTCTCAGGACCTGCAACAATTAAAACTTTGATACTTTCACACGACTGTTCATCACAAGGTAAAGAACAATAACAAAAGAAAAGACTCATACTCACTAAAACATCATTAAACTATTAGGGCCTTTGTATAATGTCAAATCTGATATCAAAAGGACGTATTTTGCAATTCAGTTTCGTCCCGTAATTGAATACAGTTGGATATTGGCGAAGACCACAGTCAATGCAGGCAAAACTTAATGCATTAGCTGCGGAAAATATAAGAAATATTTAATAAGGTAAATAAATACTCGCTGGCAATGCAATTGCAAGCACAGAAACTTTTGTATTGGTTCTTTATTAGTGGGAAAAAAAGCACAAAAGGAGGGCAGATAAGGAAAAAAAAGGACATATAACTTTTGTATGTTGCTTTCAAGTTCACGTAAATAAGGGAAGGTAGTAAACAGGAAAAGAACACAAGATGAAAGCATGTACATTATTTATATCTTACCTGGAGATGTTACAATCTCTTTCAGATTAATCACATTTTCATGGTGCAGCTTCTTCAAGATTTTGATTTCACGTATAGCAGTTATTGGAAACTGCATAAGAACATTAAGAAACACTTCAGAACAACGTATTCTCAAAAGATAACCTTACACCCTCGAATAATCAGTGAGACAAGAGTTTGAAATTGAAAGGAATTAGCCAAACGCAAATCATACTAAAATAAGCTCACCCCTTCTCTTTCGTTGTCCATGCGTATCTTCTTCAAAGCAACAATTTCCCCTGTTCTAATTTCTTTAGCCATGTACACTTGACTGCAAGGTAAAAGATATGCACCATTAACAGTTGTACATACAATGATCAAACTAAAGAATGGATAACTAACTACTCCCTCCCTTTCGATCTAACAACCACTTTTGCCTTTTGATTCGTATTAAAACAAATTCACTTCCAGAAATACAGTATAGGGCATCAAAATTACATGTTCCCACCAGTAAACTTGTCAATAACAAACTTTTCTGTCTCTTATTCCACAACATTCAAAAGAAAAACTTATGACCCATACATGTTTCCCTATTGACATAAACAGCATATACTAATCGTACTCTTAATAACTATGCAAATTTATAAAGGAACTCAATATAGCGTGGGTGGGACAGAGGTGTAGGAAAGTAGAAACTTAAATTCCACAGACCTAATGGGACAGAGAGCATAACTCTCAGTTAGATAAATTTGAATATATTAATATTGAAAATTCTCCATTAATATTTTGAATATGTAAATTATTTTCATCTATAAAATATCGCTCCTGATAGAATTCATTCGACTCATGATTAGACCAAAAACTTGAACAGGCATGCTAACTGTTGGTACTCCTAATCTGACTGATTACCTAATATTCTTCATATTTGGTTTTGAATGTTCTCATAGGTAGTCTTTTGGTAAGTGAATGTTAAAACCAGTTGGATATAGCTGAAACCTTCCATTCTTGGGTTATAAGAGCATGATGTGAGGCAATCTCAGAGTTTCCATGAAGTGCATGCGATATTTAATACTCCCTACTCCTTATTAAGGATATATTACATCAGTGAGATAAATAGGCAACAAGATAAAGAGCTGGAAAAAGGTTTCTCACCATCTATCCTCGATTATACCTTTTAGTGTTAAAATAGAACAGGAAAAGAGTCTGCTCTTCCTTGTTAAGATGGTGCAAATCGATTTAACTAAAAAATGTACTAATTTAACTCGGTCTTTTCTTTTTGTATCGAGATAAATGTGCCATCTAGCATGATGTTGCCAAAGATATGAACACTAGAATTGAATGCCTTTGGGGGTCTACATATGTGAAAGGGAGACAGAAGATGCACAGTGTCTCTTCCTAATTGATCGGTTATGGCAGATGACATTTTTTATAAGAAGGGGGTTATGCCAAGATCCGTGAAGGAACCTTATTTTGTTGGACAAGAAAAGGAGTTGGAAAAGGCAAGAAGGGGATTTGGGATACCATCCCGCCCTGTATATGGTGGTCAGTATGGAAATGAAGGAATTAAAGATGTTTTGAAAGCAGAAAGGAGAGCACCTAAATTGAAGTGTTTTTTTTTTCTTCTTTCTTTAAGGTACCTATATTGAAGTATAACAGTCTCTTTTTTGGCATTTTGGTGTAAGCTGAAAAAATAGACATGACGTAGATAGCTTAATAGAGTTTCTTAGACCTCACGAGCTAGACTAGTCGGGAGCTGAGGTTTTGTAAGGTTCCTGATGTACCATACTACACCAACTTGGTGCAGATTGAGATCAATACAAGTTGTGCTACATATCAATAAAAAAACGAAAAGAAAAGGTCTACTCTTTCAATGAGACAGAAAAAGCTTGGAACTTCGAGCTGAGTTTTTTTTTTTTGGTCGGTGACGCTAAATGCAAAAAAGCTTAGACCTTCAGCTGATTTTTTTTGGGTCAGCGACACTATAAGCTAAAATACTGCTTTACTAACCTTTGAGCTCACAAACACCAGATGTCTTTAATTTGTTGAATATCTACGTTTCTCACAATAGAGTTACTAATTTGCAATTGATTCTGGATAAAAGAATACACCAATTATCCTTCTCTGCCAATTCCTCATCTATATCCCTACCCACAAAGACCAAAAGGATCCCAAGACCTAAAAGTTGCGGCAAGCAGAGCCCTAATCCACAAATTCTCTAGTACAGTTGATGAAATTTTAAATATGTACAATCAATTAATCAACTACACTTCAATACTAAACTAGTTGGAGGCTACTATATAAATCCTATATATTCGTTCCTTTCTGTTCTTAACCATTTCACTCCAATACTAAACAATGTGTCTTGAACCCAGAAAAAATCTATAACTTTACATATATATATATATATATATATACACAATTATGTTGAAGAAATAGATCAAAATAGAAGAACTGACCCGTAAGTGCCTTCACCAATCTGCTCCAATTTCTCGAAACAATCAACGGTCCGAGATCCCCATGTTGGAGCTTCCGTAAGGTTCAGCTGTTCCGGTGCAGCTATCGCCATTTAAAATAACTTTTTCGAATCCAATTCCTCCAAAATCCCCAATGATTTCAGCTATAGAAGAATACTAGGGTTTTGATTAAATTAAAGGAAGATCAAATCAGGAATTGGGAATCAAGGGAATATATAAATAAGGAAAAGCAGGCAGTTTGGAGAGTGGTGGATTGACTCTAAATTCAAGAAAGAGTATTATGGAATCTCAAAAAGAGGAAAAAGAAAAAGACAATAGATATTTGGGACTATATTTATGTCCGAATATACACTTTTGTATGAGTTAGGTGTTAAACACTCATCCTTATTTAAATGTCGCAAACATATTTTCAACCATGCCAAAACCATGATTTTGAAGTGCTTTTAAAATTAAAAAATAAAATAAAAAAGGGAGGAGGGGGTGGAGGGAGGACAAGTAGTTAAAACAAAAATAAATACTTTTTCTTAAAAGCTTTGTAAACAAACAAAGTCGCACAAAAATTGATTGCAAATTTTTTTCAACCATTTACTGTTTGTGAATTGTTAGAATTTCTACATGATTAAAAGAATAATCAATTACTGTTAGTTTTATAGCACACAAAGAAATAGTTGTGATAATACCAGAGATATTTTTCATAATTTTATTGTAGATATCTAAAGTAAATATGGTTTACCTATCAAAAAAGAATATCTATATTTATGTGAAGATAATATTACATACATAAATCAGTTAAAGAAAAAGTTCATTAAAAGAGATGGAACAAAATTGATTTTACAGTCCTTCAAAGATGGCCCAGTTGGTTTGAAGGGCGGTCATCTATACATATAATTTGGGGTCGATCCCCTTAATGGCTTCTGGTCAAGCCTGTCACACAGGATTTGCCTAGTGCGATTTATATCCCTTGTATGGTTTGTAGGTTATTACACAGTAACAGCTGTGACAGAGACTGTAATGACTGCGAATTTTCCTGGGGCTCCAAAAATAAAAATAAATGATTTCATAAAAGTTCTTTTACTCATTATCTTTAAATGATGGCGAGAATGATGTTTACCAAATCTGGCTCAAGTGACAACCTTACTTATATATTCAAACAAACATTTTTGGATGCAAGTTTTAGAAATTTGTATAAGAAATTGAATGTAGAGGCTAAGAGATCTAAATTGATTTGTTTGCAAAGTGTATGTACACTAAACCATTTTTTTCTTTTACCAAAATTTTCTTTTCTCTATTAATATTTTCGGTAAATTTTTTACTGAAGAGAGCATAATCTATGAAGACTTACATACTATCTTTCTTTCAAAAGGAACTTTTTGCTGATTTTTTAATAAGATTTTGACGAGACATATTCGTTAAAAATTCATGGGCGTCGTTATAAATTCAATGAATTATATTCGATATCCATCCAACCTATTGGATCTGAACGTTTTGCTTAAAAATGCATCAAAATTCACTTCTACCTATCTCTTATCTACTCAAACTTTCCTTTCAAATCTAATGTAACCATAATATAATAAGTTAGCCTAAGAAGCTACTCTTCTTCCTATGGTCCTTTTCAAAGGAATTGAAACAAAAAACTCTCACACTATACCATTTCTTATCTAACCTTTTTATTGATTTTGTAACTTGCTAGAATATTAAAACGACATACATTATATATAACAATTTAGTGGATAGAGTTATATGACACACAATTGAACTGTATCGTCACTAATTTGAATGTTAGAGCCTTGAGAATAGGACCGTGATAGCAATTTATTCTCAAAGTTAAATACAGATTAATCGGTCCCAAACAAGATACAAGATAAAAACAAAGAAAAACAGAAAAAAAAAAATGTGAGGTGAGAACTGAGAATCCAACCTAGGGTGGGCATCGGTCGGTTCGATTCGGTTTTGTAGAATTTCGGTTCGGTTTATTCGATTTTCAGTTTTTGATTTTAATAACCAAAACCAAACCATAATAACTTCGGTTCAGTTCGGTTTATTCGTGTTCGGTTTGGTTTAATCGGTTCGGTTTTTCGGTTTCAAGCTACGGCAAAAATAGTATGGAACAACGAAAATAAATTACTTGTTGACAGAAAAAGATAAAAAAAATAAGAAATCCCACCAAAATACTTGTTAACAGAAAAAGCCAAAAGAGATATTTTTTAATAACGTATAAATTGTCAACTTATATTTAAGTAAGTCTGTTATTGTTGTACGTACTGTATACAACATTAATAACGTATAAGTTGCTCTTATATTATTGTTTTTTCGATGTTAATACCATTTCCTGTTTAATAAAAAAAGTTTATTATCTTTAAAGTATTTAACTTTAAAACTGTATAAGATAAAAAAAGGTAAAGTAATACATATTTTTAAGTTGCTTTCTCCAGATAACAATTAAAAGTGGAGTCCATTACATAAAATATTTTCAACGGATTTTGGAAGGAAATTGTTATATTTTCTTGAGGATATTGAATACGAGATACTTTTATTATTTCAAGTATAATTTGAAACATGGAGTAAATCCGCAGCGAAAACATTAAACAAAAAATTATATTTGTATACATAATGTAATTATTTTTGGCAACTTTAGCTCATATGCAGCTATCAATGATGTAAAGCCCAACTATTTGGGTTTATGAACTACATCTCAAGGCCCAATTAGCAAATTTTTGGGTCTTATTTAAAAAATTCAATTTTTTAATTTAACCAAAATTGAATCATTAAAACTGAAAACCAAATTAAAAATAAAACTTTTAAAAATTATAAATTGCAAATTGATCCGGCGGAAGTGCATAGTGCATCCACGAACCTGACCCGAAGTCAAACATATAAATAAACTCAGCATATGCCAAAAAATGCAATCCTCTTCTCTGGATCAGAAATATATGCTCCAACACTGCGGTTTCAACAACCAGCCACATCCTAAATCTTCTCTTCTACTGGTAAGTTCTCAAAAATTCAATCTTTTTCGTGAATCCGTTAAAGGGTAAAGAGTTCTGTTCTGTAATTAAATAAATGAAAAGAATGGAATATTTATTATTAGTGAGTTTTCTGCACTTGGTATTAAAGTAATTAAAATCCAGCATTTAACTTATTATTCTAATTTTTTGAAACTGATTGTTATTTCTAACTATCCCAAATCCTTGCACTTGAAATCAAGTAAACAAGATATTCCTAAAATCTCGACCTGTTGGCCTTCATTTGACTTGAGGCTAATTTGTTAAAGATATTAACATCTCAAATAACTAATGAGTAATTAGTCTGTGTACTAAGATTATTCTCTTAATGATTAGAGAGTGACCTCAATTTGTATAAGAGTTAATGAAGCAGTCTTTTTGATAATTATAATCCAAGATCATTAGCTGAAGTTGATTGATTAGAGGCGGTGCGAAGCATAAATTTTTTCAAGGGTATTCAAACTTGGAAGAAGTGAAAAAATTTCCTGAAAAAGGGTGCTCAATATATGTTATATAGCTCTAAAACCTAATATTTATCTAATATACAATGTAATTTTTAATGACAGCTTCGCCCCTGATTAGAAGTATAGTTGGATAATTAGCCTAATGTAACAGATAAAACTCTTATGAAACTCAAACTGCTGGTGCGGTCCTGGTTAATACCTTCCCTGTTTAATTTGATTTTTACATTCTTAATTAAATTTGCTGCGATATACTTTCTATCAAATACAAAAAATAGAAAAAGAGAGGCGGAAAGCTAGTTGAAGAAATATTTCTAGAGTGGATTATATTTCTTAGAAGCAAAAGTGAAGTTTTTGAGCTGTTGTTTGGAATTATAGGTCTGATTCAAATGGCTGATGAGGAGAGAGATCTAATTGAGATCTTGGAAGAGAACAACCCAATAGACACCAACAAATATACTCGTTATGTTCGTTCTCCCAAATGTGGAGCTATAGCAACATTTGAAGGTACAACACGCGACACCTTTGAAGGCAAGGAAGTCTTAGAGTTAAAGTATGAAGCATATATTCCAATGGCGATACGTTGTTTAAAATCCCTTTGTTCTTCTGCCCGAGCATCGTGGGATATCCACTCGATTGCAGTTGCCCACTGCTTGGGTACTGTTCCTGTTGGAGAGACTAGTGTTTTTGTTGCAATATCGTCTGTCCATCGAGCGGATGCATTGGATGCTTGTAAGTTTCTGATTGACGAGCTTAAAGCATCAGTTCCGATATGGAAGAAGGAGGTATATACAAATGGAGAAGTGTGGAAAGAGAACAAAGAGTTTATAGAGAGGATCCCAGATCTTGGGAAGACATCAGATGATCAAGCCGGCGCTTGCTCTGGTAAAAAGAAAGTGGAGGCACATGAGAGAAAGAGTTGCTGTGGGACAAAGGTTAAAGTCAATGACGGAACTGCAGATTCTTGTAGCTAGTTCTGATGCACGTGTTGTTGTATTTCGTTCAAACCCTTCACTTCTAAACGAAACCGACAACTAAGAAATGGGTAATTTGTTCTTCCAATTTCCTTTTCCTCTCTTGCTCTCATGTGACAGGTTTTTGTTATGTATGTGATACCAACTATAAGATGCTCAGATCATAACTTAAAGGCAGTTTACATACTACAATGTGCTCTCATTTAACTCAACAAATATTAATACCTGCTTATGCCTCTACCTCCATAAATTTGCTCATGTCTAGCTTAATCATTCTCAACATTGTCTTTCAAAATCAGTTCTCCCAAGATCTTTCTCTATTTTTTATGACACTATCATGCCACACTGCAGGACAACTTTAGATAATCTGTCATCATTGCTATCATTTTGTGGTGTAAAAATCATTTTCAGTCTTCTGTTCCACAAATGTTATTGTATGTATTCACAGCCAAATCATTCTTAGTGTCCTCTAAATCAGTTTTTCAAGTTCTATTCCCTATTTTCCACGAGAACGGCAGCCCGATGCACTAAGCTCTTGTTATGCGCAGGATTCGGGGAAGAGCCGGACCACAAGGATCTGACGTACGCAGCCTTATCCTGTATTTCTGCAAGAGGCTGTTTTTACGGCTCAAACCCGTGACCTCCTGGTCACATGACAACAACTTTACCAGTTACGCCAAGTCTCCCCTTCGTCTATTTTCCACGAGAAGACAACATTAATTAACTGATATCTTAGCTCCAATTTATGTTTGACAGATTTCATAATATATATGTATGTGAATTGTGAAGTCAAGGCAAAGTACTTCTATTATATGAGCCAAAAAACCAAGGGAATGAATTTGTACAATTGTGCATCTAATGTGGATTGTGGACATGCAATGTATTTAAGAACTCATTGAACTGTATTGTGCCCCTTTACTTTCTTGCGAAATCAATGAAATATTAATCGTGTTTCTCAAACTTGGATTTTAATGTCAATTCCTCTTTAACATGCGGAAACGTAGTTATAGGGAAATTATATTGTTTATATAAATCTTCTTCTTTTTCTATAACGGTACTCCTCTAGTTTTCCTAGATTTGTTGTTCAACCAACTAGGTAAATGCCTTGTCATGTAGTAGCAGCAATTCAAGCTAAATCTGTTTGGTTTCTCAATGTATCCTTAGAAAACAGAATATAGTGAAGTTGCTGTCCTGTTTCGCAAAGCTTCTAAAAGAACATGATGGTATGAATAACGATTTCGTACAACGGTACAAGACGTAGAAGGCAGCCCAGCTTGGCGAATTTTATCCCCAGTTAACGACTTGGATTGCCTACCTCCACTTATTATATTCCCTGATGTCAGAGTAAATATACACCGGGCTGCTTTTTAATTGGGCAGACTTCCCGAGTTTCAAAAGAGCTTAATATATAGTTTGCTGTTCGAGGCTACTGCATATATAAAATGGAAGAGAATAAAGAGCTAAGGCTACGAAAATTTTGGGAATATGTTAATAGGGGGTCAATTCGATGTGTCACTATAAAAGCAATAAAATAGAGGTGTTCTAGAGCAAAACATAAATCATAGTGCATCGTTCGTATTCTTAATATTGTGCCTGTTTGTACGATGGATATCCGTATCTAGTTTACTTAATCATATTCTAGCAACTAGGAGTAACAAAGAGTTGGAAAAATGAACCGATCACGGGCGATAAACATCAGCTGCCAGCAGCTAGATACATTTGATTTGTCGTAAATGACATGTCTTGACGTTTAACCCCCAGCATGTACAGTAAGTAGTTTTCTTATGTGATATTTCTTGGAGCAGTAGTTTAAAAAAATCTAAGACGTTGAATTTTTTTTTTTTTTTTGGAAGTGTTTCCAAGGTGTGTGTATATATCGAGGTAGGTTAGTGTCTAAGACAAAGTGTTATTGGTAAAGGTGTTGTAAAAATGTCGACTTTATCGTCAAGATATAATTTCCAGGAAAATTTTCAAACCCTCTATTACAACCCCATCTACTCAAAGATGGCACAAATTTTCCCTTGTTGATCAAGGCATCTCTAACGTTTACATGCTGCTCTTTGTGTTTTTCTACTCAAAACAGCTAGTAGAAACCATATTCCCAGACGGACCTAAACGACTTTGTAAACTACTGGAAAGCTCATCGTCAAAAACTTTAACTTATTATTTTCCATAGGCTGGAAGTCTAAAAGATAATGGGTACTATTGAGTGTGATGATAACGGGGCAGACTCGTTGGAAGTTCAAATTTACTCTCCAATGGACGAAGTTCGTTATTCAAACGTCAAATATATAACATTTTCTCAAGGTACCCTGGAGTAATAATCATGGAGATGGTGCCTTAACCCTGGAGTAGCTCAACTCAGCAATTTTGAGTGCGGAGGAATAGTACTTCTTGTTTGCCTTTTCCCACACCAATATATAATTTGGAAGGGATATTCTACGCAAACTGGAGCCAAAGAATAAAAGTGGTATTTATTAAATCCAAGCGATTAAATTCAATATTCACAGAACTATACATGTTAAAAAGGCATGTTTTACTAGTAAGTCGGTCATACAAAAGTAGTATGAATTTTTCAGGCTTCAAAACAGAGAGATCAGATAGCTGACATGATCTCACACATTCACAGTCTTATTTCCAGCGGAGATTGCAGGGGGGAAGGAGGGCAACAGTACCTCTATTTGGACTTGAAAACTTCCTATAAACTGCACCCAGCTTGTTTTCAGCAGCACCTGAGTGGAACCTAACTAATTCCATTGCACATTCCCTGTTTCAAACAATACAAACCCAATCAGTGCTTAAATCTATATGGAGTTACCAATCCCAAATGGGAATTGCTTAAACTATTTTCTTACATCAGCTGGTCCTCTGAGTAGCCGGTGTAGTGCTTCAGTGTGTGAGTCCATCTAGGACTCTTGTTGAGAGTAGCACGAGCAACATAAACAGCAGAAGCAGCAAGCTTTGACGGGCAGTATGATATCACGATCTTGTAGTTCATCAGCCCGAGCTCAGCCAAGAAAAATGTCAAATTCTCCATCTTTTTTAAAACAAAAAGGAAAACATGTATATCAGCTAAAGCGGCTGTATTTATTTGCTTAAGTAGCACAATTCACATTATGAATAGATCAATACCTCCTCCTGATCAGACGAAAATGAAGCTTTAATGTAACGAACCAGAAAGACGTATGCTGTTGGAACAGTTAAATACCACTCCAGCTTTTCCAAGATTGCTTTCTCCATTACAAGTATCTGGTCCCTGATATAACCATTGTCTGTTATTGTTAAGAAGTCATTAACCTGCAGGTACATAAATAGCCGAGAATCAGAGATTATGATAAATTTGAACTGAACATATTAAACACATTTTCAGAATATACTTTATACTATACCTCTGGAGGCCAAATCTCTTCATATTTGCAGGCAATAAGCATCGAGCTGATGCAAAGTAACTGAAGTTCCCTTCTGAGGACAGTCTCCTTTGAAAGGAAACGGTCCATTATGTTAACTGTGAGGTATAGGCTTTCAGAACTCAGCTCAAACCTTTTGTGTGCTTCTATCAGCCAGTCCACAACAACTGCTCTCACACTGGAAGTGATCTCTGGTTGTGAATCCATGTAATCACACGGTCGCCCCTCGTCCTGAATCAGCCAAATCGTCAAAATAACAGGATGTTTTTCACATATAACTTTATCCACTATAACAATAAAGTCACAAAACTATTTTTCACATTAAAGTAACTGAATTTTATCCACTATAGAGACAGATGATATTCACCATACCTCTGTAAGCTTGTAAAATTTGTACGTATCCTCAACATATTCCACAGCAGCCAAGTGATTATCAACATCAGCAGCATCAATATCAACAATCTGTATCTTTGGTTTGTTGAGGGGTCCACATGCAGCCTGACAGATCAAAATTGGTCAATTGTACAGTATAGAGATCTTGCTTAGTACATTTTTCAGCTAAGGGAAGAAGAGGTAAAAGAACAACCTTGCTTCTTGCAGTTAGAACAGAAGTTAGAGTCTTTCCGCACTTCTTTACTTTTCTTCCGTTCAAAGGGATCTCCTCTTCAATGGTTTTCACATCCTCATCAGCGCGTTTAACAGTAACTATTTCAACTTTTGCTTTGACAAAAACCTTTTTAGATGCTTCTGCTTTTGTTGGAACACCAGCTTTCCTTGCTGCAACTCCTTTGGTAACTTCTAGTGGAGGGTTTTTCTACAAACAAACCAAGTCAATAGTAAACCATCTAAGTGCTATCCTTCAAAACTTTTACAAGAACTATTATCTGCTTGATAATGATGAAAACTACCTTGTTCTTCTCCCCTGGTGCTTGTCCCTTAGCTATTAAATCTGCAGCAAACCTCCTGAATAGTGAAGTTTTTTGTTTAAGTACACGGCCGTATACAAGAGAAAACCAACAACAAGAACAACAACTACGCCTCAATCTCAAACAAATTGGGTCAGCTATACAAGATAAACCAAATGCATAAAAATTCTGGTTCTACCTCGTGACGGAGTGAGAATTCTTAGTTTGAGGCTTTGCTCCAACAGCCGGAACAGTGACAAGATTTCCAATATCTCCCAAAGCACGCCTATTTCTTGCATCTACTTGTACATTCTTCTTTTTACACTCTCCCCCTCCTACTAAATATCTCAAACTCACATATTAGTAAAGATTATAAACTCACTAACAATACAAGGAAATTAAACCTTGACCAAGAAAATGAGTTCTTTGGCCCAAAAGCAAATTCTGGGAATTAGAAAATAAAACGAAAATTTACATGAATCATAAAGAAAATTAAGGACAGTCAGTTTTCACAATTCTCTAGAATTTCATTACAGTAATCATAATTTAAACAATTGCTGCTACTCATATCAACAGGTCCCAAACTAATGGAAAACACCCAAAAAAAATTGATACTCATTATGATCAATCAATACAGCCAAAAACTTTTGTGGGGACGGTGAATTATTCACAAATACTAACTATTTGCATTAACATAAACCCAAACAAATTCTTTCAATACTAATCCCAACTAGAGAAACAACAACAAACAAATAATTGGAAATACTGATTCCATATGAAGAAAAAAAAAACATTGACAATAAAGAATTAAACCTCATGCAAGAAAACCCCCAGTGGAGCATGCATCAAATAGAATAAATGGGATGTCAAAAAAGACTATTTTTTCACTTACCTTTGGGTAAATTTTTTGGAACTGCGTCTCTGTTAGCCATTTCAACGTCTTTCTACAATTCTTGAGCAATGTGGCCAAAAATATGCCCTCAAAATGAAGATGAAGATATCTTTTCTTGCTTTTCTATCACTAATAATATTTATCCCACGACGAATTTTGGTTTTTTCACAGATTGTGAATGCAAAGAGGGGTTTATTGAGGTGATTCGTTTGAGTTTTATAGTGGCTTAACATGCCGCTTACTTTAACGGTCTTATTTTTATTTTTTTTACCTCATGAGGAGTTGGATGGGATCTGATCGGGCGATTCCTGAGCGTTTGATCGCCCTTCCCGTTTCTCCTTTTGTGCATGTAAGTTATTTGATAAATAAAACTTCGGCATTCAAATGAGAATACCGATAATTTCTCATTAAAATAATTTTTTAACCAAATGTATGATTCATCAACACAATAACAACTAACAGAAAACACAATTTAATCTCACACGTGCAGCTTGGAGTAGTATATATGCAATCTTACCCCAACCTTATAAAGGTCGAGAGACTGTTTCCGATAGACTCTCGGCTTAAGAAACAATAAAAATAAAGCAACAAACAATAACAACGGTAATATAATAAGGTAATCGAAGTGAGAGACATAACAAGTAATAAAGAACAAACAATAAAAGAGTACAAGAATAATACTAATACTACTAGTAAACCTAGGAGAAACTCACAACTACCTGTCAACCCACCACCTTAATCTTTGACCTCCACACTGTTTCACCAAGAAATATAATCTCTGGTAAACTATTAAATTTATATAATGAATGGTCAAATCTAGTTAAGGATAATGATTCTGGATATTAAGCATAAGGATGCACGATAGATGGGACTGAGTTCGCATATGATTGATGACAATAAATGAGATATATCTAGCAATAAATGTCAATAAATGGCATTTATGTAAATAAAGAGAATTATTCACTCAATAATGAATGGACAAGGTGAATATTCTGCCTGACAACAGGGAATGACAGATAGATCCAAGATTTATATGAACAATCCTTGGATCTGGTGGAAAAGTGGAGAATAATATGAACGAGAATCTTTATAAAAAGGTAGATGTTGTGCTTTTCTCAGAGAAAGAGTCTTCTTCTCAAAAGTGTTCTTATCAGAAAACTATTACCTCCCCTTATCATTGTCTCTTCTTTCCATATATATGGCCCATTTTTCTTAGTAAACCCTAATAGTACAAACCCCAAGAATGTTCACTAGAATATTCCCCCTTTTAATACCTTATTCTGGAAATTAGCCGCTACAAGCCTTATCACTAATAATCGATCTCGACCTCGACCCTTGTTGACATTTTGACTGTGATCTCTATTGATATCTCGATCATGGCTTATATTGACACCTCGGCCAATAATCTCGCTATGTCTTTGACGAGCTCGACCGATGACATTCAATAATGCCATTATATGCTAAGTATTTCAAGGGCAGATTTTTAGCATATACAGTTAGTTCCTCCGCTTATCAAGGCCGAGGTCGGGCGGCCTTGGTGAACGGACTCTGTTTGTCGTTGATGAAATCGGGCGAGCAAGTTGGATAGTGGTGCTTTAGGCGTGGTGGCAACGTGACTTTTCGTAAGTTACAAGCTTTAGGGATGTGTCTTTTCAGAATGATGTCATGACATCATGGTTATTATGACGTCATGACATCATGCGTCATTATAACGCGTTTCCCTGACGCTCTGCGTCGTTTCCTCTGCCTCTACCGTTTCGATATTTGCGCTAGGTAATGATGGCTTGATTTCTTGGTTTTGGTGCTCGAACTCTTATTAATAGGGATCTGAGGTCATTTATGTTCGTTTTGCTTTTCATCTGATATCGAATTCCCTGTGTTTCTCTCTTTCATTTTCCATATTGAACCCTAGTTTCTATTCTGCTTCGTCGTTGCGTGCTCATTCCTCTAGTTCTAGTGACCGTTGCTTCCAACTTCTGTGCTTTAGACATCCACCTTCAAGATCATGGTCAACTCAACTTCTGGCTCTGGTGCGGTGTCTAATCCTACTCCCCTGGCAATGCGTGTGCCTCCTCACGGCGATAGCGCTTCTGTTGCGCTCGAGAACGAAGGGTTCCTTATGGTGGAGGAAATAATTTCTCGTAGTAAAAAGCCTAGATCTGATTTTTCGAAGTTACCCGAGGATGAACCTGAGGCCTCGGAATTGGTGGTGAATGCGGTTGCTCTTGCTCATTTTAGGGCGAAGTTCAAAATTCTGGCCCACATCGATCTGGTCCCGGCGAGGCGTGACATGATGCAGATTCATCACCCCTATACTGCGCATTCTACGGGTATCCGTTCTATGTCGGCTACTCCTTTCCCCTTCTCCCATTGGTGGAGGAATTTTGCTGCTACTACGACGTTTGCCCAGCCCAACTTTCACCTTACATCTACAAACTTATCCGCATATTGACGAAATACGCAGAATTGGCTGGCCGTGGGATCTCTCTTCGCCACCTGATGCACCTCTTCACACCTAATTTCTATAGAGCAACGATATTGCATCTTCGCTATCAAGGAAGTAAGAGTTTGGTAGTGAAGATGGACGATAAAGCAAATCGTCGATTCTGGCTCAGCTACTTCTACGTCAAGACCGAGGACGTGATGGCCAACGCGAATGGATTTCCTGAGGAATGGAATTATGCTCGTAAGTATCTTTTGCTAAGCGCTTAATTTGCCCGCTTTGACTGTAGCCTAACATTCTACCTTTTCCTCGTTCAGCTGAGACTTCGCCCCCTCCTTTGGTTGTGGATATTCACGACTGGGTTAGCAAGTTTTGCCTCACACAGTGGGGATTCGTGAATGGCCGGCCTTTATCAAGAAGTTCGGGCCTAAGCTTTCAGCGACCGGTGAGTTTGTCTGTCCGTATTCATCTATAAGTAAGAGTTGATGTTCTAATCTCTTTTGCAGCCCGAGGGTCTTCGAGGAGGCAGAAGGCTCCTGCTCCAGCATTCCGCAAGAGGAAAGCCATTCCTATTCTTGCTACTGCGATGAGGCCTGCTTGCTCGTCGATTACTTCTGCAGCGAGGCTTTTGACTTCCCCTCAGCATCATCTAATTGACGAGGACAACGAGGAAGGATCGTCGCTAAATGATGATAATTTTCTTCCCCGCAAGAGACGGTCTATAGATATCGACGAGGGAGTTGTCCATGTGGGGAGTTCGGTAATGGAGGATTTCATCGTCAGAGAAACGGCAACCATAGACCTCATAGATGATGCCGAGCTAATGCCCACAATTCTGCTATCGTCGGGGGCCAAGGGATGTATGTTGCTCCCTGAGGCCGAAACGGATTTTGAAGGGCCGTTGGCGAGAGTCCCTGACGCCTTATAAGGGGGTGATCCATCGACCTCGTTACCAGCCGAGGATCCTTCCTCTCGGGTTGACACGAAGGGCAAAAGTGTAGACGAAGAGGGTTACGAGACAGGCCCCGATATGGATGCCGAGGAGGTTAGGATGATAGGAGAAGGAATTTCGAGGTGAGATCGGAGGGGACCACGCGGACTATTACGATCCCTCTGGACCGGGGTCTGCTAGTTAATACGGAGGATGTGGTCCTTTCTCTTGGTCTTCTTTGTTCCAATGTGGGGATAAGATCCTCGAGAAACTAAAGGACTCCATTTTTTCGAAGAGCATAGCCAGCCTTGCTCTTAGGGTAAGTTTGATATTTCATTTTTATGTTCGTTTTTCATGTCAACTCCGATTTGTTCTTACTCGCTCTGGCTTTCTTTTCAGACCGTGATCTTGGAGATCGAAAGCTTCCGCTGAGAAGAGAGTCGTAAGGCCATTTTCTAAAAGATGGAGAGGAAATATTGCGAGTATCGTGATAAACACCACGAGCTTTGCAGGCGACTTGGTGGAGCAGCAACTTCCAGGCTCTCCGAAACGAGCTAAAGGAGAAAGATGACGAATTGGTGAAGGTCATCGGAAAATGTAGTGAGGTCGAGGGGGCGTTGAAGGACAAAGAAGAGGAGCTCGAGGTGAGCAAGGGGGTCGAGGCCTAATGCGCCGACCTTCAGGCCTAAGTGGTCTCATTGCGCGCCGAGCTGGAGGAGTGTCAACTCCGAGTGGTCTCTTTGAGTGGCAAGGTCGCTGAGAAGGTAGCGGCTTTGGAGAAGGCGGAGTCGGCCCAGTTATCGGCTACGAGAAAAGGGAAAGCTTTAGAGGACACGATCCGCGTTCTCTGTTATGAGCGAGATTGCACTTTGGAAACTGCTAGGCTCAGAGAGGAGAGACTTGATGAGTGGATAAGGGAGTTAGAAAAAGAGGCTGCGGGCCTTAGTGATCGAGTTGTTGTCCTTGAGGCCGAAACGACACAGTTATTGGCTCAATCGTCCTTATCTCGCACTTCTGCCTTTCCTGATGTTCCTCGGGATCTGTATGAGGAATGGATTCACGCCGAGGCCCAGCTGGATATATTCAGGGATCTGATGGGAGCGGGGGCTGTTTCAGAAGCCAACTTTGAGAATACACGTGCTAAGGCACGTAAATCTCGGTTTGCTTGTGGCTATAACCCCGCTACACAGAAAGCTGGCGATGAGGAGGAGGGTGCAAGCATGGATCAGATTGAACAAGATGCTTGGTACAAGGATGAATATCCCACTGGCAATGGCGATGAGGTGGGTGAAGACAATCTTAATGATCAAGCGGGTGACGTAGCTGAGCCAGGTGGTGATTAGTTCTTTTTCTGTTTTAGCTGTGCGCATGTGAACTTTTTGTAGGCGTGCAGCCTTTGTACAAAAATATTCTTAATGAAGTGTTAGTTTTGTTTTTTTCGTACCTGACTTTTTTTCTTTGTTCGGATTTGTGCGCTTTTCTGATTTTATTGCTTGATTGCCTTTTGTCGTAACAGACTTGAGTGGGTTGAACAGTGTTGAAGGTAGCCTTCATTTGATTAAGGTCGTGGGCGGAGTAGGTAGTAATTCAAAAAGAGGTCAAATGTAACCTTTAATTAATTGAGGTCGTGGGCCGAAGAGGTGTTAATCTGAACGAGGTCGAATGTAACCTTTGATTAATTGAGGTCGTGGGCCGAAAATGTGTTAATTCAAACGAGGTCAAATTTAGCCTTTAATTAATTGAGGTCGTGGGCCGAATAGGTGTTAATTAGAACGAGGTCGAATGTAACCTTTAATTAATTGAGGTTGTGGGCCGAATAGGTGTTAATTTGAATGAGGTCGAATATAACATTTAATATTGAGGTCGTGGGCTGAATAGGTATTCATTCGAACGAAGTCGAATGTAACCTTTAATTAATCAGAGGCCGTAGGCCGAATAGGTGTTAATTCGAATGAGGTCGAATGTAACCTTTGCTTAATTGAGGCCGTGGGCCGAATAGGTGTTAATTCGAACGAGGTCGAATGTAACCTTTGCTTAATTGAGGCCGTGGGCCGAATGGGTGTTAATTCGAACGAGGTCGAATGTAACCTTTATTTGGAGAGTAGAGATAAACTTTCATGTACTAGTGCTTTATTCATACTTTTGGAGAGATTTACATATTTTTTTGGTGATGGCTGGTAATTCAGTCCCAATCCCGGTCTATCTAGTCCCTTCATTGGTCGAGCTGGAAAGATAGTGAGAGATTGAGCAATGAACTAATCGTCCGGTGCTTTCTATCTGTGCACTTCAATTTTGAAGTATCCCTGTCATCGCCTCGTTAAAAACCTCCTCAGGAAAACCCAATTGGGACAAAACTCGAGCGAGGGAAAAAGAGTGCGACTTTGGAGACCTCGTCCTTTTAAAAGTTGAAGTATTTGAGGTGCGTAATATTCCAGTTATTTGGTAGTCACTTTCCTTCCATTGTTTCTATTGTGAATGACCCTTTGCTTGCTGCAGCCGTGATTTTGTAGGGGCCGTCCTAGTTTGTTCATAGTTTGCCTTCTCGCGGGGTCTTTGCTTGCTTGTGTTTTGGCTTTAAGCACGTAGTACCCAACTTTAAGTGGCCTGATCTTTTGCCCTCTTGTTATAGTAGCGTTCTGCTTGTTGCTTTTGGGCGATCATTCTTACGTAAGCCATATCTCTTCATTCCTTGAACTCGTGGAGTTCTTGCCTTCTACTATCATCGTTCTGGGATCTGCTCTCGTGGAAGTACCTCAGACTGGGCTCCCAACATCGACTGGTATTACTACATCAGTCATATAGACTAACGAGTATGGCGTTTCCCCGGTGCTCGCTTTTGGCGTTGTTCAATAGGCCCAAAGTACTTCTTGTAATACCTCCAGCCGCAGTCCCTTGGCGTCTTCGAGTTTCTTTTTCATGATGTTCAGTATTGATTTGTTGGAGGATTTCGCTTGCCCGTTAACTGCAGGGTGGTAAGGCGTTGACAGTATTCTTTTGATGTGCTATTTTTCAAAAAATTCGGCGACCTTCTTTCCTGCAAATTGAGGTTCGTTTTCGCAGCTGATTTCTTTGGGTAGGCCGAAGCGGCATATGATGTTTTTCCATATGAATGCGATTACTTCCTGTTTTCGTATCTGGGCGAATGCTCCTTCTTCCACCCATTTAGAGAAATAATCAGTTAAAACCAAGAGAAATCATACATTACCTCGTCCGGCCGGGAGGGGGCCCACGATATCCATTCCTCATTTGATGAACGGCCAAGGGGAAGTCAATGAGTGTAGTTTCTTGCCCGCTTGATGGATCATTGGGGCGTACTTCTGGCATTGCTCGTATTTTTTCACAAAATCTACAAGTTCTTTTTTCATGGTGGGCCAGTAATATCCTGCTCGTATGAGGCACCTGACCAATGCTCGATTGCCGGAGTGAGCTCCACAGTGGCCTTCGTGCACTTCTCCAAGGACGCGCCGCGTCTGATTTGGGCCAAGCATTTCGCTAGGGGGCCGCCATATGTCCTTTTGTACATGTCGTTGTGAAAGATGCTATACATGGCTGCTTGCATCCGCAGTTTCTTGGCCTCTTTTTTATCTACAGGGAGTATACCATCTTGCAAATATGTAGCAATATGGTTGCGCCAGTCCCTAGTTAGGTTTATGGTTCATACCTCAATTTGGTCTATCAATGAATTGAAGAGATGGACCACATTTTGATCTCCGGTTGTGATGTTTTTGGTGGTTGCTGCCAATTTGGCGAGGCCGTCTACCTCGATATTCTGTGCTCGGGGGATCTGGTCGAGTTGACATTCGTCAAACTCGGGTAGTAGTTGTAGATTTTGGTCTGGTATTTTTGTAACCTCTGCTCCTTGATTTGGAAAGTCTCTATGACTTGGTTGACCACGAGCTGAGAATCACAGCGCAACCTTAACCACTTTACCCCGTATTTGAATGCTAGTCTTAGTCCTACAATTAGGGCCTCATACTCGGCCTCGTTGTTAGTCATGTCCGGGCACCTTATGGACTAGCAAATGACTTCGCCTGTTGGACTTCGAGTACGAGTCCTAGCCCTGACCCCAACGCGTTAGATGCGTCGTCGGTATATAGGACCCAGAGGTCATGTTTTTGAGAAGTATGGAAGGATTCCTTTTCACTTCAGGCAGTATGTGTGCACTGAAGTCAGCGACAAAGTCCGCGGTGACCTGAGACTTTATCGCCGTTCGCGATCGATATGTGATATCGTGCTCGCTTAGTTCGATGGCCCATTTGGCCAATCTGCCCGAAAGTTCGGGTTTGTGTAAAATGCTTCTTAAGGGGAAAGTCGTGACGACCGAGATGGGATGGCATTGGAAATACGGTCTAAGCTTCCGTGAAGCTGCGACTAAGGCCAGAACCAGTTTTTCAAGGTGGGGGTACCTCGTCTCGGCGTCAACTAGTGTCTTGATAATTTAATAGATGGGAGATTGCGTACCTTTATTTTCTTGGACTAGGACTACGCCCATAGCTACTTCGGATACGGCGAGATAGACGAGGACAGGTTGTCCTGGTTCCGGTTTTGAGAGCAACAATGGCAAGGATAGGTATACCTTCAACTCCTTCAATGCTTGGACGCATTCAGGGGTCCATTGGAGGCCGTTTTCCTTTTTAAATACGCCGAAGAATTTATGGCACCTATCGAAGGATCGCGAGATGAACCTTGATAGGGCAGCGATACGGCCGTTTAGCTTCTAGACTTGTTTTTTGGTGGTCAAGTGCTCTGGTATACCCTCGATGACCTTGATTTGGTTGGGATTGACCTCGATACCCCGTTGCGACACTAAGAAACCCAAGAATTTTTCTGAGGCCACGCCGAATGCGCACTTTTCGGGGTTCAACTTCATGCCGTATTGCCTGAATATGCCGAAAGCTTAAATGATCGATGTGGTCTTCTTTCTTGTTGGATTTGACCGGCATGTCATCGATATATACCTCCATCATCTTTTCGAGTTGTTCTTTCGACATTTTCGTCATCAGTTTCTGGTAATTTCCCCCCGTATTTTTCAGTCCGAAAGGCATGACCCTGCAGCAGTACGTCCCCCGGTGGGTGATGAAGGTGGTCTTTTCCTGGTCTGCTTCCTCCATAAGGATCTGGTTATAGCCCGAGCAGGCGTCTAGGAAACTCAGCAACTCATGTCCGACTAAACAATAGTGGTGTCTGAAAATTCCTCATGCTATTACTATTGTTTACCTTAATAAATGAACAATAATTAAATTTATAAGTGGTTTTAAGGATATGCGGATTAATTCAATACAAATGATGAATTGCGTTAGATTAAACAGATAAAGGACGTAATAAATTGTCAAACCAATTAAGGGAAGTGATCCCGGACTCAATAACAGGTTTACTGGAACGGTTGCCTTAAATCCTGGGCTCACGTTAATGATGAACTGATGAACAAAAGTGAGAACTTTGAATAACAGAGAAAATAAGAGTATATTGCCTTAATATGCGTATTACAATGTCCCTAATAAATAATCAAACCCCCCTTATTTAGGGGGGTTTTACCCTAAGAACAATTCCATAAAAGGTAAAAATCTTTCGTTTTATTAATCACTGATATTCTGCCGATATGTGCCGAGATTTACGCCGCTACATCCGGCTGGCCACGGATATCACAGTCCTTTGTTGGTTGTGCTCGATTATCTAGTAATGCTCTTCGAGGTTTTTCGGATGCGAATCGAACCTGGGGGTCGTGCCCCCGATGCTTCCAAGGGCAGGCGTTTTGCTCGGACCCGGGCTCGAGGGGCTTCTTACCTCGATTTTGGTTCCTTGCAGCCACGTCTCTTGCTCCATTTACTTCATCGAAAATCGAGGCATCCCACGGGCTCAGATTTACCCCTATACAGATTGTCCCCTCGTTTCTCGAAGAGTAAGTTTACGGAAATGACTTGAAACGACATGTGTACTTTGATTCCTTCTTCAATACGCCGTGACAGAAACAACAAACAATCCGAAACATCCCGTCAGTCGTGTCGTTATGAATTCAAACGCGTTTCAGCCGTCGGTAAGTCATCCATGGATGTGAAACGACGCGAAGCCTCTATAAATACTCCCCTCATTATTTCATTTTTTACCATTTGACTAAGCTTCTACCTTCGAGTCTTCATGATATCACTGCCCTTTTTCATACTCTAAGATTTTTACCTCCGTTCTTCAAGATTTCTCAGTAAATTGCAAGCTTTTACTCATTTTCTACCCAAACCAGCGCACATGACCTTTCATCTTCCAACCTTTCTTCATATTTTTCAAGCTTTTTCAGATAACAATGCTAAAACATCCAAAACTATTCCCCAAAAAGTTGCTTCATCTTCTTCATAATCGGCCACTGAAGTCAAGGAGACCACCCCCGATGTGGTCGTCCTCGAGAGATCCGCTTAGGGCGCGGCTACCGATGAACAAGCAGTCAAGCCTCTCATGAAAATATACCCCGGAGGGTGCCTGTCGTCGATGACTTTAAGGTCGAAAAGCCCTCATCGGTGCAGGGGCGCTGCGAGGCGGTATCTAGGTATATTTGCTCAATCACCGAAGACGTCCTTTCTATGGTTCGAAAGGACTGCGGCTGGGCGGATAAGGACGTAGTTGTCGCCGGGCCCGAGGACACCATTACTACCCATGTAGAGGTATCTGAGTGTTTATACTTATCCCTTCATATTGGGCCAGGTAGACCCGGTTATTCTGGACTTCTACAAGAGGTATGGAGTATGCCTCGTTCAGATCCACCCGTCATTGTGGGGGATCGTAATCCTTCTTTGATACTTCGTGAACAAGACCGCATCCCGTCGGTTTACCATTGATCACCTTCTCCACCTATACAGTCCCTAGATCTTTCGAGGGGGACTGATAAAGCTTACACGCCGGGCTAGCAAAGCCCCATTCTCGAGCATCGATGAGGACTGGGATCAGGGCTGGCAGGGATGCTTTGTCCGGGTGAGGACCACAGACTTGATCCCTTACGAGTTGATGTCGTTACCTAAGAAGTGGAATGTATCACGTAAGCACAACTTTTCTTTAAATGTCGATTTTACGTTCATCTCCTTTTTCCTCACCAGTATTTGTGGTGGTGCAGCTGCTGCTCGAGTCCCAAACGCTATTCCTCGGTTCAAGGAGTGGATCAAGGGCATTTGTTCACAGATGCCTTATTCCGAGTGCACACGCGATCTCTCGAAGGACCGCTGGGAGGCCCGTTGTCACGGTAAGATTTCTCTCCCGAATAAGTAACAATAGGCTCCCCTTTTAGCATCATATTCTCATTTCCTCTTTTTTCTTTTCGTAGGTTTGCCTAAGACCATTGAGATTAGGCCTTCGGTAGGGGACGAGGACCTAGCCGTTGATCCCTCTGCTTCGGGGCAGCTCGAGGATGCAGTAGGAGAGAAGAAGAAAAGGAAGGCTCCCGGTTCCCCGAGCTCAGAGAAGAAGAAGCCAAGGAGAAGGTTGGCCCGTAAGCTAAAGGAGAGTTCTAGCTCTCGAGCACCCGACTCGGATCGCTCTATCGGCTCAGGGATGAGCTTGAGGAAGATGATATTTTTATGGCCTGTGAGTCGACCTTCCCCGAAGAGCGGGTGACAGCCGAAAACAACAGACGCTAATCCCCTCAGGTTCGCGAGGCCGATGTAGACATAAGGGCTGAGACCTCTCGAGGCACCGGTTTTGCTCCGCCTGGTGTCATAGAGATTTCAGGGTCGCCTTTATTCACTGAGTCTATGTTTGACGAAGCCCGAGCAGAAAAGGAGCGATCCAACGAAGAGGCCCATGGAGCGGACGATCCCCTTCGTTCTTTTCTCGAAGGTGTGGACTCGACCGCTATGGAAGACTTCTCCCGGTTAGGTGACTTGGAGGTCCCGAGGAAAGACCTGTCTTCAGAGGTCGGCAGGCTGAACTCGAGCCCAAAATTAATCAAGTAGTTCCCCACCCCGAGCATGGATCCCGGCCGTAAGAGGTCAATAATCATCATCGTCCCGGAGAATGCTCGGGGTTCTTTCTGCCCTTGTTAGGGTAGCTAGTTACCTCCGGTGCCTAGTAACCGAAGAAGACCAGGTGAGAATAAATGAGGTGGATGTGTTGTGCTTGTTCAACGAAGCGCAGCAGGTGTTGAACCGGGTAAGGCATCATTACGCTCTCCCATCTTCTGACTTAGTTTTTGATATTTCTCATATTGTCTCTCTTTTATCTTTTTACAGGTCTCGGTACTCCATCATGAAAGTTTTTCTAGTATCAGGATGAGGTTAACCAGCTCGAGGCTGAGGCCAGGGAGCTTGCCCAAACGAGTGACACGTATAAGCTTCTCAGCAAGCAACACGAAGGTGTCGTCAAGAATCTCCGAGCCGAGTTGGATGCGGCTCAGAAGGAGCATGCTGATTTGGTGGAATAGGTAAAGATTTTCGAAGTTAGAAATGATGACTTAGCCATGGCGACTAACGAACAAACCTCGTAGGTCCAGCAGAAGATTAACTGAATCGACTAGCTCCAGGCTTAAATGAACGAGGTTTGGGCCTTGGCCGATGTCTTGAAGGGAAAAATGGACCGACTGGCTTGGGAGAACGAGACCGCTTGGGATCAGCTAGCATCAGTAGAGGTCCAACTCTGAGTGGCGAAAGAGAAGGTTGATACATGGGCTCGGCAAATCGAGGACCTCCAAGATCAACTGGGCTCGGTCATTGCTGAACAGGATGCCCTTGGCAAGGAGCTCGAAATAACGAGGTCCGAGTTGAAAATATCTAGAGCTGATGCTGAAGATATTATGGCCCAGTACAGGGCTGATGTTGAGGCAGCCGAGGCCCGCCTGAAAGTTTCTGTTGAGTACGTGAAGCGGTTGTCTCGAAGGGAGACCCTCGAGGAGATCCATGCCCGAGGTTTCAATCTATCGACCGAGATCGAAGAGGTGAAGAGGTAGAAGCCAAGAAGCTGGCTGAACCCGAGGCAAAGAAGGCTGTGAGGGCTCCTGTGGACCCAAAGATGGAGAAGGCCGCGACGGCTCTAGTAATGAGGCAGGTTCCGGTGGAGATCAGGCATAGGTTCCTTAGGAATTTTTTCCTTTGTTTTTGCATTTTTTACATTTAGTTTGTTGAGGCTGTTTTTATTGTCCTTCGTAAAGACATTTGGAATGTATATATAAGATTTTTTCCCCCTTTTTAGCAATTTTCAAGCCTATTATTTTTAGCATATCTTTTTACAATTGCAAAGATTTCAAATGCCTTAGCAGAGTAAAACGTGGTAATAAGTTGTTGTTCGGAGGTCCGAACAAGACTAGTTCTCGATGTAAGTTTTGTTTGAAATTTGTGGGGGCTCGGTATGATCGGAAGCTTTTCCCCAAACTGTTTGTTTAAATGTTCTTAGACTATTTTGCCGACGCTAACATTTTGAAGTCCTTATATTTTAATTACGGGCTTTGGACGTCTTCGAGCCGTTTTTTAGGGGTGGTCGTAGCCTTTTAAGTTCAGGCACTACCTTCTAGGCTCTGTACCTCCAAGCTTCGATGGCCCGAGCCATCTGAATTTGTCTTGGACGACATTCTTTGAGTGCGGGTGGTCATAGCCTTTTAAGTTCATGCACTGGCTTATAAGCTCTGTACCTCTGGACTTTGATAGCCCGAGCCATCCGAATTTGTCTTGGACGCCAGTCCCCGAGTGGGGGTGGCCGTATTCTTTTAAGTTCAGGCACTGCCTAATAGGCTTTGTACCTCTAGGCTTTGATAGCTCGAGCCGTCCAAATTTGTCTTGGACTACAGTCCCCGAGTAGGGGTAATCTATCGGATCCAGATGGAGGCAACCCTTGGGCTCGATATCCTTAAGGAACAAAATGTAATAGTCTTAAGGGAAAAAATATATATCTGCAAGGTAGAAGCTTTCTTTCATTCGTGTGCGTGATATACAAGATTGTAAGTGTGTACAAGCTTCGTGTTATGGCTTAGGTGGTCTATGCGGGCACAGTTCATTTGACCGTTTGGCCCTTACAATAAATTCTATCCACCGAGCCTAGACTGTTCAAGCACAAAGTTTCCTTCCTTGCTAAAATTCATCATAGAGGGTGATGGCCCCTAATATTCGAGGTCGATCATTGAGAGGGCTCGGATACTGTTGAGGTGACCATCGATTCCGGTTCAAAACTGGTCTTCGATTCTAAGTTAGCACGATTTACTATTCTCTCGTTAAAAACCTTGCCAAAAAATCCATTTGGGACAAAACCGGTTCAAGGGAAAAAGAGTGCAATACTTGCTTTCAAGCCTAATAACTACATCATCCTTTGGCTGTTGCCTGCAAGTGTTAGTCCAATTCGCAATATATATCAAGAAAGAAAGAATGGGGTCGTACCTTAGCAGTAGTATCTTAAGTGGGTCATATTGCAGTCGTTCGGTAGCCACTCACCATTTCCTGCTTCGAGTTTGTACGAACTTTTACCGTTAATCTCGATGATTCGATATCGACCTTCCCAATTCAGTCCCAGTATCCCTTCGTTCAGGTTTTGGGTATTCAATGTCACCTTTCTTAACACAAATTCCCCCGTATTGAAGTGCCGGAGGTTAGCCTTTCGATTGTAATACCTTTTGATCTGCTATTTCTAGGCGGCCAACCGGACGAGGGTGGCCTCGCGCCTCTCATCCAATAGTCCTGGGCTCATGCTCATAGCCTCACCGTTCAACTCTTCGCTCGCATATCAAAACCTAAAACTCGGTTACCTACCTTAATCGGTATTAGTGATTTGGCATCATAGACCAACAAAAACTTGGTGGCCCCCGGTACTAGACTTTGAAGTCGTACAGTATGCCCACAGGACTTCGGGTAAAATTTCCTTCCATTTTCCTTTGGCATCGATTAACCTTTTCTTAAGGGTTTGGAGTATGGTCTTGTTTGTAGACTCCATCTGCCCATTCCCACTTGGGTGATAGAGTGTTGATAAGATTCTTTTGATCTTATGGTCCTCAAAAAATTTGCTTACCTTGCTACCGATGAACTGCTTCCCGTTGTCACATACAATCTCGGCCGGCATCCTGAACCGACATATTATGTGGTCCCAAATAAAATCAATAACTTCTTTCTCTTTGACTTTCTCAAATGCCTGAGCGTCAACCCATTTAGAAAAATAGTCAGTCATAAATAATATAAATTGAGCCTTACTGGGTGCCCATGGTAGGGGAATGATGAGATAAGAAACTTGAGAGGATCGACGAAGCTGAGAGCGGGATCCAGAATTTGAGGAATTGTCCATTCCCCATTTCATGAATGGCCAAGGTGACAAGACCAAATGTAGCTCACGGGGCTGATGGGTCATCGGTGCGTTCCTCTGACAGCCGTTAAATTTTCACACGAACTGCTTCACATCTTTCTCCATGTCGATGCAGTAATAGTCGGCTCTAATTATCTTACGAACCATCGGCCCTCAAATGGTTCCCGCAGGTGCCTTTGTGAACTTTCCTCAAAACATAGTCGGTGTCTACCGGTCCAGACATATGGCTAGTAGGCCATCGAACGTGTTTCTGAACAGGGTGTTATCTTCAGATAGGCTGAACCTGGCCGCCTTAATGCACAGAGCTCTCGATTCTTTAGGATCCAAGGGTAGCTTTCCGGTTTTCAGGTAATCTATATACTTGTTTCTCCAGTCCCAAGTTAAACTTGTCGATTTTATCTCGGCGTGGCCTTCTTGCACTACCGATTCATGAGTTGTACGACTGTTCCTGAACTGAATTCGTCGTCATCAACCAACGACCCCAAGTTAGCCAGAGCATCGGCTTTGCTGTTTTGATCCCAGGGTACATGTTGCAGGGTTCACTCCTTAAACTAATACAGTGTTACCTGTAGTTTATCCAAGTACCTTCGCATTCGTTCCTCTTTCACTTCGAACGTCCCATTGACTTAATTTACCATAAGGAGTGAATTGCATTTGGTTTCGATCACTTTGGTCCCCAGGCTTTTAGCCAGTTCGAGAGTTGCAATCATGGCCTCATACTCGTCCTCATTGTTAGTCAATTTCACTGTCTTAATAGATTGCCTAACTATGTGACCTGTGGGTGGCTTCAACATGATGCCGAGTCCGGACCCCTTCGCGTTCAAAGTACCATCCGTAAATAGGGTCCAGATGTTCTTCGAGGTTAACAACAATTCCCTTTCGACTTCGGGTATTAAGGTCGGCGTGAAGTCAGCCACGAAGTCTGCCAAAATTTGAGATTTGATGGCAGTTCGGGGTCGATATTTAATATCGTACCCACTAATTTTCACAGCCCATTTGGCCAATCGTCTTGAGAGCTCGGGCTTGTAAATTATGTTACTTAATGGGTAAGTAGTCACGACACATATGGGATGGCACTGAAAGTATGGCCTCAACTTCCTGGAGGTGCTTAGCAAAGAGAGTGTCAATTTCTCTAGGTGGGGATACCTCATTTCGGCCTCGCCTAGAGTACTGCTAACATAATATATAAGAAATTGTGTACCTTATTCTTCTTGGACTAAGACTCCACTTACCACTATCTTGGATACTGCTAAGTACAGGTACAACTGTTCGTCTGCCTTTGGTGTATGAAGCAAAGGTGGACTCGAAAGGTACCGTTTGAGTTCTTCCAAAGCTTGCTGGCACTCCGGGGTCCACGAGAAGCTATTCTTCTTCTTCAATAACAAGAAGAACTGATGGCTCTTATCGGAGGACCTTGAAATGAGCTGACCCAGGGTGGCTATGCTCTCAGTTAGCCTTTGAACGGCCTTGACGTTATCCACTACGGTGATGTCTTCTATGGCCTTGATCTTGTCGAGATTGATCTCGATCCCTCGGTTGGACACCATGAATCCAAGGAACTTCCCGGACCCGACTCTGAATGCGCATTTCTCCAGGTTCAGCTTCATATTGTATTACTTCAATATGTTGAAGGTTTCCTGCAAATGTTCTAAATGGTCCTTTGCTCGCAGGGAATTAACAAACATGTCATCAATGTAAACCTCCATTGTTTTTCCTATCTTCTTTTCGAACATCTAATTTACTAGGCATTGGTAAGTGGCACCTGTGTTTTTTAGTCCGAATGGCATTACGTTATAACAATAAGTGCCGTATTTAGTGATGAAGGAAGTCTTTTCTTGGTCGCCCAGATCCATCCGGATCTGGTTGTACCCGGAATAGGCGTCGAGAAAGCTGAGTATCTCGTGGCTAGCCGTCTCATTGATCATGCGATCGATGTTAGGCAAAGGTAAAGAGTCCTTAGGGCATGCCTTGTTCAAGTCTTTGTAGTTTACACACATTCTTAACTTATTTCCCTTTTTAGGTACTACCACTACGTTTGTTAACCAGTCCGGGTACTTAACTTCCCGAATGGAGCCTATTTTAAGGAGTTTGGATACCTCGTCTTTGAAGAATGCGTGTTTGACTTCGGACTGGGGCCTCCTCTTCTATTTAACCGGGTGAAACTTCAGATCCAAGCTCAGCTTGTGAGTATTTATTTATGGCGGGATCCCTGTCATGTCAAGATGAGACCAAGCGAAACAATCTATGTTAGCTATAAAGAATTTAATGAGTTTTTTCCTGAGCTCGGGAGTTAGCCCCCCGCCCAGGTATACCTTTCGATCGAGCAGGTGCTCGATCAATATGACTTGCTCCATCTCTTCAACCGTTGACTTGGTGGCATCGGAATCGTCAAGGGCTATGAAAGACCTGGAGACTCTGTACTTGTCCTCCTCGCCCGTCCCCTACTTTTCTGGTTCGATCGAGGCTGGTGTCGGTGATTTCTTTTTGATTTCTTCCTTGGTGACCGAACTCGGGTTATTTGATGTTGAGAGTGCAGATATTGGGACCACCTCATCGACCGCGAACATCTCTTTTGCATCCGGTTGCTCACCGTAAATGGTTTTGGTCCCTCCTGGTGTGGGGAACTTCAACGCCTAATGTAGTGTCGAGGGTACTGCCCTCATGCTGTGAATCCATGGCCTCCGAAGCATTGTATTTCATATCTCCTTCGATCACGCAGAACTTAGTTTCTTGAACGGTTCCGGCAGTATTTACCGGCAGGGTTAACTCCCTTTTAATGGTCTCACATGCCATGTTTTAAAACTCAGACTGCAGGCACAATTTGGTCTTGTAGACCTAGTTGTTCCACAACCCTCGATTTGATGATATTGGATCAATTTGGACATCATGCATTGTGTGGTTGCACGATGCCCATACCATATCCTCGTCGTTGAAAGATATGGTTCCCTCCGGTACATAATCTCGAGTCTGTTTTTCTCTTGTAATAGACACTTTAGTGCGCTTTATCATCGTCCCCTAGGGGACATCAACCCTACCGAAATCATGTTGATGACGTGCTGAGGTTCCTTTTGCTTGATAAGCTTGCTGGAGTCTTTGTTCTTGAAGTGATTTTTGACTTGATCACTCAAAAATTTTCAGAGGTATCCGTTATTGAATAACTGGGCTACTTCTTCTCTCAATTGTCGGCAGTCTTCGGTTCTGTGGTCGTAAGTGCCATGATATTTACACATTAGGTTAGGTCCCTTTGGGCAGAATCGGATTGCTATGGTCGAGGCCACTTAGTATATTTGATGCGTCCAATGGCTGATACGATGCCGACAACATTGACGTTGAAGTTATACTCCGATAACCTTAATGCTTCCTTAGACCCGATGGGTCTGTCATAATCGTTTTTGCTCATGAGTACCCGGTTATTATGACCTTGGACGATTCTTCTTTCACTTCTCACAGTGTTATGTCCGGACCCATTACCCTTGCGATCTCCATTGTATGGTTGATACTGGTCTCTGTTCGATCTCGGTACATGATCGATGGCCCTTTTGGATCTGTCACTAGTCCTGACGGCATAAACGGACTTGGAAGGGGCCCCGAGCTGATCGTCTTCGGCCCTGATTTTTGATTGGTACCTGTTATGGACGTCGGCCCAAGTTACCGTCGGGTATTCTATCAAATTTTGCTTCAACTGGTGTGAAGCCAATGATCTTTGGGGATTGAGTCCTTGGGTGAAGGCCTGAACGGCCCAATTGTCTACAATTGGAGGCTGATCCATCTGTTCCATTTGAAACCTCGATACGAATTCCCTGAGCATCTCGTTATCTCTTTGCTTTACCTTGAAAAGGTCTGACTTCCTCGTCTCGACCTTTGATGGCCCCAGCGTGCGCTTTTACAAAGGCATCTGCAAGCATAGCGAACGAGTCAATAGAATTAGGGGGTAAGTTGTGATACCATATCATGACTCCTTTTGACAAGGGCTCTCCGAAATTTTTCAGCAGAACGGACTCGATTTCATCATCTTCCAAGTTGTTCCCTTTGATGGCGCATATGTATGAGGTCACTTGTTCGTTTGGATCAGTTGTCCCATTATACTTCGAAATTTCAGGTATGCGGAACTTCTTTGGGATCGGCTTCCGAGCTGTGCTCGGAGGGAAAGGCTTCTTGTCAAATTTCTTGGAATCTAGGCCCTTCAATATAGGTGGTGCTCCTGGAATTTGATCAACCCTGGAGTTATAAGTCTCCACTTTTTGGTCGTTGGCTTCGATTTTCTTTTTCCCCGACTCCACCTGTTTGGTCAGTTCCTCAAGCATCTTTATTATCTCGAGGTTGGTCCCGGGTTCTGCTTCACCCGGCCTTTCTGTGGCCGGTTCATTTATGCGAGCAATTTCTTGGGATGATTGGGGATCAACCCTATTGGGGGCGCGGCTTTGGTTCTGCAACCGGGCTATTGCTGCCTGTTGAACCTGTAATATTTTGAAGATCACGCACAAATTAATCCCATCACCTTCGCCGTCATGTGTCTTCTGGGTTATCGATCAGGCTCCCCCGCGAATGCTACTTTCGGGGTCAGTAGGCAAGTTTGCTTCGATAGCCACGTGTGAGTTAGCATCGATCGGATCAGCAATCAGGACTCCGTTGGGATCAACAGGGGGCACCTCGTTGTTGGGTACCACGTTTTGGTACCTCACTATGGTGTTCGAACTCAACATCCACTTCCAAATGGGCAGATTGGGAGTTCGACATTGTTAATTTTGTCCTGAAATTTAAAACTCAAAGAAAAAGTGTAAAATAGAGTGTATTATAAAAATTTCTATCAAATTACAACTATTATCCTTATCTCCATGGTGCGCGCCAAACGGTTTACCATAAAAAATGGATAACATTAAATTTATAAGAGATTTTAAGGAAACGCGGATTAATTCAATAGAAATGATGAATTGTGTTAGATGAAATTGATAAATGCGTAATAAATTGTCAAACCAATTAAGGAAAGTGATTTCGGACTCAGTAACAGCTTTAGTGGAATGCTTGCATTCGATCCCTGGCTCACGTTAATGATGAACTGATGAATAAAAGTGAGAACTTTGAATAACAGAGAAAATAAGAGTATATTGTCTTGATATGCGTGTTACAATGTCCCTAATGAATAATCAGACCCCCATTTATATAATAGGGATATTTTACCCTAAGTATAATTCCATAAAAGATAAAAATCTTTCGTTTTCACTAATCACTAATTTTCTACCGATACATGCCGAGATTCACGCGGCGACATCCGGCTGGTCATGGATATCACATCCCTTTGTTGGTCGTGCTCGATTATCTGGTAATACTTTCCGAGGTTTTTGGGATTCGAATAGAACTTGGGGGTCGTGCCCCCGATGATTCCAAGGGCAGGCGTGTTGCTCGAACCCCGATTTGAGGGGCTCCTTGCCTCGATTTCGTTTCCTTGCAGTCATGTCTCTTATTCCGTTTACTATATCAAAAATCGAGGCGTCCCACAGACTCGGTTTCACCCCTGTACAACCATTTGATGGTCCGTTAGTTTCCCAGTGATTGAATCAAACTAGGATGAATGTAGCCAAAAGAGGTTTATTTTCTCTAGGACAAAGCTAAATGCGTTAGGAGTACAAAACATAACAATCAACGAGGTCATGAACGAACTTCAAGAAAACTCAGTTGGTACACTACTCGGATTTGCGCGATATAAGTTTGCCTCCACTACCACCAAACTAGATAGGAAAACTTCTGATCGTCTTCTCCTCACCTATATATAACAACGTAGATGAAATCAAGTTACCAAAATTAGTACACTGATATGAGAAAGTCCATGAATAAGCTTTCTAGATAGATAATGTGAAAGAAAATAAGTGGGTTGTAGAGATGCTAAGATATGCATATAGAACAGGTGATCAGGAGACTTACCATAAAACGAAATGTGATGTGTACCTTTCTAGTAGTATATCCAGCCTATTAGAGCAAGTTTTGCAAGCGATGAGGACATTTGATAGAAGAATTGAAGCTTTTATTAACTTGAATGAAGAAGATATGTCTATTTTCGAGCATGATAAACACATTCTCGAATTTGCTACTGGTCATAAAGTTTTGCACCAAGAACAGCAATATGCATGAAAAAGTGAAAATTCGTGAAGTGGTTGTAAGTTGGTTCGGATTCTACGATTAACAGAAATCGTGAAATGGAGACTTTCAAGATTAGTTTAGGTGAACAAATAGTTACATGTCATTGTTAGAAACTCGAATTTCATTTCTAAGTTTGTATTTCTTCTTGATTTTTCATTAGTGAAGATCGAATTTCCTTCTGTTTTGTTAGTTGTTTCTTATTGAATTGATCGTTGTACTCCAATGCATTCTAACTTGCTTAATTCTCTTCTCTTAGTATTTCGATTAATTTTCTAATTTTCTTCCAAAGGATGAAGGAGAAAAAGGAATGAAAAGCAAGTAATAAGTTCAGTAACTTCATAATGGTTTAATTCCATTTTGCCTCCTTTGGTTATAAGGAAGGGGATGTCATAACTCAAATTATTCATTCGGGCATTTAACGTCTTTTGAATTTCTCTATGCTATAGCTTTATGCTTTTATTTCAACAAATATGTGCATTTGCGGAGAATAATTAAAGATATTTCTTTTCTTGATTTAGAGTAGCAAAGATATTACTAATATGATACTAATTGTCAACATATTGTTGGCCAAACAAATCTGTGAACCTGTCACTATTCTTTTTCTACGACAGCTTCAACCGTCATTTTACTAAATCTAGAATAGAGAAGAGGTTAAATAGTAAGCATATTAAATTGATACTCTTTCCGCTCAAATTTATGTGATATTCTTTCCTTTTGTCCCAGAAAATAACACTTTTCTATAAGTATCGTTAGGTTTTATACCATACTTGTAAAAGATTATTCAATAATATTAATTGATAGGTGCATAAAATTGCCTTCTCCCTTTGACCAAGTTACCTTTATCTATGCTCAAATTACCTTTATTTCTCCTTAGACTTTTTTGAAAATTATATAAATATTTTATTGGAGCAATGGTAGATTTTGGAAAAAAATAATTAACACTTTTACGACACTTAATTTGACAATACTTATTTTAGACTGGAGGGTGTATTTCTTTTATTATCAATTTTCCAGATGATATTATATGAATCCAATGTTTCTTTATTCTGCTCAATTTGTGTATAATTGTGAATTCCCACTTAATGTTTGCTGCCACACAGAAGTATGTGATATAATTTGGACAATATATCGGAAAAAGGATCGAAGGGAAGTAATTATTTTTTGAATATTTTTTAATAAGGCAAAAAAAAAATGACTGATTTGTGTACCTTCTGACTGTGTCTCCATATTTGCTGATGGTTCAAGGCTCGCGTGTGTATATACGTAATAAATTGATAGTAACAAAATTCTTTACACTTAATATATATAAAATAAATCCTTTTAAATAAACTAAAAAGCAAACTTTTTGCAGTGTTGCTATAGTTAATTCAATCCATAGACGTACCTATCTATCTAACAAATAAAGGTGGAAGTCAATTGTTGTATGCAGAGTTAATATACAATTTTCGACAAGATAATGCTTACAAAATTGGCCAACTGGGGTACAATCAATAATAGAACACAACGAGGAAGCGATCAGAAAGAGCTAATATTGTATAGGTTGTTATAAATAGAATTGTATTTAAGGTAAATGCTTATATTTTTGAGAAATTTAAGAGGTTGTTATTTTGTGGCTAAATTATTTTTTTCATATAAATAGAGGGGTTCTATCTCATTGTAACTTATCCCAAATCAATAAGAATCATCTTTCTCTACAATATTCTTCTTCTCGTTTTTATTGTTTCATAACGCATTATCAGTACGAGACTCTAACCAATTGAGTAGAGGCATCTGTTTTGATCACCGGGGCTTGGAATACGTGCATGATGCTCAACATGTACATAATATTGAGTAAAATGATTGTCAATTGTTCCATGAACTTCCTTCGGAAATAAATTTTGGGTTGAAGATAAGTATTTTACCTTATTTTTCTCTTATAAACTCTTTATAATTTGATTTTAAAAACAAGCAAAGACAATAAAGTTTAATTATAACTCTAATAGAGTTTGTAAGAAATTATAACCACTCGAAGTGGTAAAATTTCTTTTTCTTGCCATGATCAAATTCATATATGATTGTGAGCATAAAAAGTGAAAACCCATCTCATTGAATTTGCTTCATCTCATTCCCTTAAAAGAATGTGGTAGCAATATATAATAAGTCTAAGAGAAGATAAAATTATTACCATGAAGGTATCAATGGATGTGGACGTGGCAATGGACAAAATTATAATCATTATCATTATGGTAATGAGAATAATAAGGATTCTCAAAATAATTCTTCACTTTGTGAAAGTAATGTTTGTAATTGATTTGACATGAGATTTTGTAAAGCACATATAGATGATTATGGTCCATTCATAATGTGAATGTGATAACATGTGATTTATGAATACATATTTATTCTTGGAAGAATATGGAGGTGCTAGTGGTAGTGAATATACCACAGTCACCACTAGAAGAAGGTTTGAGATGAAATAGAAAATAATGATATTATTATGACATGAATGGCCATTGGTCACATACCTATTATACGCCAAAATATTTTAGCAAGGTGATTATTAAAGGACAACAATAATGCAAGAAACAGATCTTGCATATAATTTGGCCATGACCATAATGGTATAACTTTTTCTTTAAACAATATTCACCAAATAGATGATGAATATATGGTAGTACAAAATTAATTGAGAGCTCTGGAAGAGCCAATTATTACTATTTTTGAGGAATAAAATTGATTATCAATAAGGCATTGTATTGTAGTAAGTCTCAGAGAAACCTATTGAGTTTCTAAAGTATTTGCGAAAGCGGTTGGCTATATTGAGACTATAAATAATGAGAAGATTTAATATCTTTATATTACTACAACTGTAGCAGGGTAATATGTATTTAAAATTTACCCGCCTTATTGTCTGATTTGTACTACATAAATAAAAATATGGTGAAATTACATGACATAGTAAACTGGGTGTTTATTGATACAAAATACCCATGTCATAGTGCACTGGGAGTTTAATTAATAATTGCACATGTCATGATATAAACTTGAAGTTTACTGTAATTTTATCAAGCATGATTGAGCAATCTTAATTTAAGTATGATGTGCAAAATAAATGAGAATTCGCATGGGTAAGTGTTGAAGAAGATTCTTCATGAATTCTCATGTGTTTGCTTGTTCTTGCGATTATAATACCAATTAAAATTGGGATTGAATCCCATGAATGCTGGAAATATCGAAGGTGAATATGGGCCCATTCAACTACCATGTATACCAATTCCGACCCATAGTGAAAAAAATAACCCGCAGACTTTGATTCACAAAAGTACAAAGAAACATACAAAAATTCTACGATTTTGAAAACCCACTTTCACTAAAATGTACTTTCACATCTAAAATTTTAGTCCAAAAATTGCTAGTAGACGAAAAGATAGAACAAAATCTGAAGAAAAAAATTCAAAACTCGAATCACTAAATGCTGGGTGGAATATGGTTTCTCATGGTTTTGCTATGGAGGTTTTGAAGCTAACTCTGTAGTGTTAAAAGAGGAAGACAAATTAAATGAGGCATTAAATGTCGGTGGTATGGAAATCCGCTAATTGCGTGGGGTGCTGGGGAAAGTAGCTTGGGCCGGGTATGAAAATCCGTTGATAGGTGGACCACATAAATAGTCTAGGCCGCATGGGTAGGAGAAGTAAATAGTTTGGGCCTGAATATTAAAGAAAAAATAATTTGAACTTAATAGGTGTAAAGCGAGATTTTCCCTAAAAATAAATGTGAAAATTGTTTTAAAATGGGGTATCAAGATAAAATAGGTTTATTTTAAGTTTATAAGTAATATGGGCTGCTAATCCAGTTAATTGTTCAATACACAATTACCTTTATCATGAGAAAATAGTCTAATGGGCTCAGAACAGGAAATCTCAAACTTGGGCCCCATAATTAACTGCAAAAAGACCAGTGTTAGACAAGCCTTAAAACTACAGGCCCACCAAGACTTCGCCCTTCTAAAACCCTAGCGAATTCACCAGTTATTGTTGTATGGTTATATAGGAGAAAACTCCCTTCATTACCGCCGTCGACGCATTTGCCTCTTCCTATAATTTCCGACTACATTTCTCCAGGCCAGAGCCAACCATGGTTGCTGCAAAGAAAACCGTAAGAATCTCTTCATATATCTATATATTTATGTGTGTGTGTGTGTGATCTGAGAAGCATTTGTTTTTCATGTGTTAATTAATTGCAGAAGAAGACTCATGAAAGCATTAACAACAGGCTGGCTCTGGTAATGAAGAGCGGAAAATACACATTGGGATACAAGACTGTTCTCAAAACTCTTAGAAACTCCAAAGGTACACTTAGGCAACTCTTTATGCTCTTATTTAGGCAAAAATGTGTTTTGTTTTTGTTAAGGTGGTTAAAAGCATGACCGTCAGCTGAATATTGTACATTTTTTAAGCTAGTTGTCGAGTACGAGTAGATTAGTTATTACGTACTGTTGATTGAATAAATTTGTCTATGATCAAATTACATTGTTGAAATATTACCTGTCCAAAAGAGAATGATAGGCTAGAAATACGAGAATACATCTAATTTTAGTATCATATTATCTTCGATTGAAGTGCAGACTGCTCATTTTTGTGTTGGTGGTAGTGTTGAACTAGCTTCAATTTGGATAATACTAGCTAAATCATTTAAGGAGAAGTTACTGTTTTGGCAGTGTCGGTATTGGATTCATAGTATGCTTGTCTGATTCTGTCCCATGCATACTTAGTGTGTATGTGTTTGAAATTAGGGAACTTAAAAGATGTAGAAAGATTAAGAAGAATGGAAAAGAAATAAAGAGTATTCCAGAAAAAAGATTTCTTTGCTATGATGACAATGTTGATTAAAGATATTGATTCAGAGGAAGGCCAGTGCATGTACTTTTATTAGCTTTTTAGTCATTTGCTTTCATTCGTGAGAGGCATTTGTTTTGGAGAAGAGTTGCTATGCGTTTTATAGGGGAACGGATCACTGGATATGGATTTTGACTGTTAAGAGAGGGAACTAACTTGCCTGTGATGTAACTGGGTTGTACATTCTGGTTTTCATATTGCAGGCAAACTCGTCATCATTGCCAACAACTGCCCTCCTCTCAGGAAGTCTGAGATAGAGTACTATGCTATGTTGGCAAAGATTGGAGTCCACCACTACAATGGAAGTGAGTTTCTTGTCTATGTGCTCTTAGACGTCTAAATGCTGCCTTTATGCCTCCTTCGGTTCTTCCTCTGTATGGGTGTTATAAAGTAATTTGCTTCTGTTTGTATGTTTCCCTGTTAATTAGAAGTGTCATTTTATTTAGAGTTTTGCTTGAATGTCTCTTGTGTTTGTTCAAGTCATGGAAAATGTTACACTCATATTTCCTTTTTAAAAGTGGTCAGCTTATCAAAGGCCTTATAATGTTATCATATTTGGAATGCGTACGTCCTAAGTTTTGTTGTTGGATTGATTGTATGGTATTATGTCTAAGATTGAACAATCAGGAGATGCAATTCAACAAAACGAAAAAGCCTTGCTAGATGAGATGGGTTATGGGTAAATGTGAGTTTGTTGGGTATAAGTTTGACTAACCAATCTATTAATCAAAATAGTGTCCGGAATATTGCTCTTCTTTAAGCTTAGTGTCATGCATATGAATATCTGTGCTTTCGTTGGTTACTTCTCTCGTCTTTCATGTGTTGTTTTATTCTTACAGCTTGAAATTCAATCGGTTAAAGAAGAATAATAAAAACTGAGTTTCTTTCCAGGTTTATAGAGGGCTAACACTTCTCAATAGAAAACTGCAGTTGTTTGTGGAGCATTCTTAGCATATTGTTCTTTGCAAGTCATTGAATAACTTTAGCTACCCTAACTCTTGATTGTGGTCGCTATATTTGCGATCAAGCTCTTTAGATTGTTATTGTTGCTACGGTCATTTCTTGTAGATTTATGGTTCTTCCACTAAATATCTCTTCTTGTTTCAGACAATGTAGATTTGGGGACTGCGTGTGGTAAGTATTTCAGAGTCTGTTGCCTCAGCATCATTGATCCAGGTATGCTTATGCTCTTGATTGTTCAACTAGTGTTGGTTAAACATGGATTTTTGTTTTGATGTTTAAAGTACTTTCTATTTCTCCCACTCAGGTGATTCTGATATCATTAAGAGCATGCCTGGTGACCAGTGAGATAGCAGCTGATGTTAGATCGCTCCAATGGACACTGCTCAATCTTAGTGGAACTTTGCTGTTTTCCCTTATTGAGAAAAATATCTAGTGTAGATGAGTTTTGCTACTGTGGTGATGTTAAAGGAAGTTTTGATGGTATTCGGAATCTTAAACACATCGATTTTTTTTCCTGGAGTTTTGAATCGTCTAATTGACTATCTTTATTGCTTGAGTTCTGCATGCTGCACTATCAAATTTCTGAGCTACTTCTTTGAGCTATAACACATTACCTGCAGTTAGAATTTCTAACCTGGTTGGTTCTCCTGCTAGTAGGACCTAAAGAAAGAGCAAACTCTTCTGAGCCATTATACTGTCTATATTGTATTTGAGGATGTTATATCTTGGTTGTCGCACAGAACCAATATGGCCAATCCAGGGACTTTTTGGTGGTAGCAAGGGGATGTCTCATCATTAATTGATACTGATCTTTACCTTGTTGTGGATGTTTTGCTAAAAATGACTGCTTTTAGCTTAAAATCACAAAAATCTACGAATTTTGATGGGAAAATGGAGTTCCACGCACAACCTTGATCTTGTTTTGCTTAAAAGTCCCTAAAAATATGTGATTTCGGGCTGCAAAATGAAGTATTGCGCTAAAGCAATACTATTTGGACAAAAAGTCCTAAAAATTTCACTGAAACTGGACTCAAAATGGGAGTTGCAAAGTAGTCGAATACCTACAATTAATAGAACAACATATTAGCAAAATGAATTAAGTTAAAATTTTTAGAATAATTGACAATTCTTACCTATATTACTCCGTTCGTCCTCATTTATGTAGCATACTTTCCATTTTATCTGTTCCCAAAAGAATGTCACCTATCTATATTTAGAAACAAATTAACTTTAAACTTTCTTTTATATCTTAATGAGATGATTTATAGCCACACAAATATCTTAAGGCTTATTTTAGACCATAAATTTCAACAGTCTTTCTTTTATTTTTAAACATCGTGTCTAGTTAAATAGTGCTACATAAATTAAAACAAAAAGAGTACATGTTTGCAACAAATTATTTGTGATAAAAAATAAATTGCAACCACAATATAAATATGAAGAAACATAATTTTATTGATAAAACGATGTGGGTACAATTCTGGTTGTTTCCTTGATTCTTCTCTCTAGATCGTTCTCCGTAATTTGAGGGCTTAACCAGCGTATTTCTCGAACGTAGGATGATGTGAACTTCCTTAGGATGTATTTGATCTCCATGAAAAGGAAGAACATTTGTTGATCATTTCGGCGACTTTGAGAAAGACAATATTTGATGTCTTTGATCTCTTTGTGAATATTCCATGTATTTTATGGGATTTCAAGACGCTTTCAAAGGGAATATGTGGTCCTTTTTTATAGGTGTAGCTAGGATTTGGGTAGAGTGCCCTCCAAGCTAGGGTTTAGGGTAAAGTAGCCTCCAAGTTAGGGTTAACCTCCAAGAAAACCTCGATACTTGTAGTATCTTAAATTTAGGATTTTGCCAAAAATTTCATATGGATTTGATCCGATAAATTTTAATGTCTACAAATGCCCCCTTCTTCAAGCTTGTCAGGGCGTAGATTTACAAGATCGTCGTAGACGAGGCTTGAAGTACCAGCAAAGAAGACACCACATTCTTTTCACCGTGAGAGAAGAGATGAAGGGTAGATTTAGTCCCACTGGGAGTGCCAATTTGTTTGCAACAAATTATTTGTGATACAAAATAAATTACAACAACGATATAAATATAAAGAAACATAATTTTATTGGTAAAATGATGCGGATACAATTCGCTTTGTTCCCTTGATTCTTCTCTCTAGATCGTTCTCCGTAATTCGAGGGCTTAACCAGCGTATTTCTCGAACGTAGGATGATGCGAACTTCCTTGGGATGTATTTGATCTCCATGAAAAGGAACAACATTCGTTGATCATTTCGGCGACATTGAGAAAGACAATATTTGATGTCTTTGATTTCTTTGTGAATATTTCATATATTTTTATGGGGTTTCAAGATGCTTTCAGAAGGAATATGTGGTCCCTTTTTATAGGTGTATCTAGGATTTTGAGTAGAGTACCCTCCAAGCTAGGTTTTCAGATAGAGTAGCCTCAAAGTTAGGGTTTCAGATAGAGTAACTTCCAAGAAAGCCTCGACATTTGTAGTATCTTAAATTTAAGATTTTGCCCAAATTTCATATGGATTTGGTCCGATAAAATTTTATTGTCTACAAATGCCCCCTTCTTCAAAGCTTGTCGGGGCGTAGATTTACAAGATCGTCGTAGACGAGGCTTGAAGTACCAACAAAAAAGACACGACATTCTTTTCACCGAGAGAGAAGAGATGAAGGGTAGATTTGGTCCCACTGGAAGTGCCAATTTGTTTGCAATAAATTATTTGTGATACAAAATAAATTACAACCACAATATAAATATGAAGAAACATAATTTTATTGATAAAATGATGCGGGTACAATTCTGTTTGTTTCCTTGATTTTCTCTCTAGATCGTTCTCCGTAATTCGAGGGCTTAACCAGCGTATTTCTCGAACGTAGGATGATGCGAATTTCCTTAGGATATATTTGATCTCCATAAAAAGGAAGAACACCCGTTGATCACTTCGGCGACTTTGAGAAAGGCAATTTTTTATGTATTTGATCTCTTTGTGAATATTCCATGTACTTTATGGAATTTCGAGATGCTTTTAAAGGGAATATGTGGTCCCTTTTTATAGCTGTAGCTAGGATTTTGGGTAGAGTACCCTCCAAGCTAGGATTTCAGGTAGAGTAGTCTCCAAATTAGGGGTTCAGATAGAGTAACCTCCAAGAAAACCTCTACGAATTCTATTGTAGTATTTTAAATTTTGAATTTTTTCCAGATTTCATATAGATTTAACCCGATAAAATTTTAATGTCTACGCTACCAATATTAAGAAAAGAGGGCTAACTCCCTCTGACACAAAGTCTGCATGGCTGATAATACCCAAAATTAAAAGAACTCGACATTTATGAAAATATGAGTAGATTAATAAATTATCTGGATAGACACCTCCAAAAATAGCATATTAGGAAATTTTTCGAATTAATTAGCATATGGCATGTCTAGAAGTTAATATTTGATTTCCAAGTTATTATGTTTTTTATTTATGGTAAGAATGTGACAACATTTGTATTTCCAAGTTATAACAATTCTGTTTTCGCATGAAATGTTATAACAATTTGTTTTAGGTAAAGCTGTGCATAATTTGGTAAATACCGAATAATCGTATTAAAATTGAAAATTTTGGAATTTAGTATTCGATAATTTAATATTCAGTATGGTGTTTGGTTTAAGTTTTTTTTTTTAAAAAAAATTGGTATTAGGTATGATATTTGGTATTTTAAAATGAAATGCTGAAATACCACTACCGTAACGAAATATATATTATATTATACAATACACATATTATTAATTATAATATATATATATATTGGCGATGTGGCCTGGCTTCCCACACTTGAAACATTTGCCAGTGGAAGTGGAAGTCTTGCCATCTTTAGTAAAGGATTTGGGAGACTTGTTTTTCGTGTAGGAAAGTTTCCTTTTTCCTATTGGAATTGTATTTTCTAATATTGGAAGAATCAGGTTTTGAACTTTTCTTCTATGAGATTTACTTCCGCACGAAGGAAGACCAAATTGTTCGCGGAAACTTCCTAAGTCTCTACGTCTTTGTGCCACTATCTTTGGCAAGTTGCCTAAGCATTTTGTCTTGCCTACAGATTTTAAGAGCAACTTATTGAATTTGGCTAACTATCTGACCATAGGTGATTTGATCGTAAGGAACAATATCACCGAAATATTGATTCCGAAATTCTTCTTTGACTAAATAAATCTCTAAGGGACTTAGGTAAGCCATCTAGGAATTTTTCTTTCCAATAAGGGAGATTCCCATCTGGTCTTTCGTAGATCCTGGTTAAGAAGGAATCCTTATACCACCTAAAATCTGAAAGAGTTTTGCACTTGAGGTTGTTAAGTATTTCAGAGGATTTTTCTCTAAAAATACCTGGGAAACCTACGAATGTTTTGATGATTGTGTAAATCAGCGTATTGATAGAATCAGGAATTGTTTCACCATCTTTTAGGATTGGTTGTCCTAATTCATCTAATTTCACGGCTTGGAAATTTGTTGTTTTTCCTTGTCGTTTAAGTGGGTATCCCACCATCCCTTAAGTTGGCCTGTAAAACCAGCGACTAAGACATGGGTAGTACTCTGGTCGGAACAGTTGTGGGAGGTTTTGTAAGCAGTTGCTATCATGGTCATCTGCTGTAATTTGGCAAGAATATTATATTCAGAACATCAATCGATATTCCACTCAAACATATTATGAGCATTATAATTATTCTGCATGGTGTTTGGTCTTTCTTCTAAGACTACATCTGGATGTGTAGCCCTAGGGTAATAGAGTTTTTGAGGCTTTCGCCAGTTGAAAAATTCAGACTTAATAGGTGCCATCTCTAGAGGAGGCTTGTCTTCTAGAGAAATTTTGTGAAAATTATTCAGATTCGTTATCTGAATAGGTATCTCCTAGAGCTCCTACGAACTTAGAAGAAGAGTTTTCCGTCTGTCGGACTGGAGTGCCCTGGATTGTTAAAGATTTTTCTATTTCTGCTATTCTCAGTTGTAGTTTAGAGAATTTGGGAGAATCTGTAGAGCGGTGCATAACCAATTCTCTAGTATGGGTTCTAGGGATCTCGTACGGTTTAAATAAAGGAGTTGTAGGAGTAGAGGTTCCTACTGTTGGTTTTTTCAGAGAAGCTGAAGATGAATTTGAAACCAAGTATTCTCCAAGAGTTTGTAAATACTTGTTAGTGTAATTATTTGTTCAAAAATATTTTTAATATCTTTGCCAGTGATCGGCTCAGTGTTAGCTCTCTTTTTGAAAGGTGAGGCTGTAACGGAGCTGCTAGCAAAGCTTTCAAAAATCCTTGTGACGGAGGAAGTTCGGAAATAACTTCTTCGCCAGTATTGGTTTTTCATATTTTCGAAACATTAATTGAGTTTGAAAAAGGAAAATCGATCTGGTTATAATCAGCATAAATTTCAAACCATTCAAAGAAATTAATTTGTTGTCTAATGACATTTAGACTGTCATAGAAAATTATTTGAATTTTCTTTCTTTCTTCTCCTTTATATTTTCTAAAAACCAAGTTGTTTTGAAAAGATTTTCAGGAGAGTAAAATTCCTTTTGGAGACCTTTTTTATCAATTTCAAATTCTATCTCCAAAGCACCAATGATGTTGTCGTCTCCTAATTCGGCACCTAGTGACGTATAGGTAGGAGAATCTGGTCGGTTGTAGGTAGTGTCGGCAGAGGGAACCGTTTCTGGTTTTTCTACCTTATACCTAGCTTGTGGAACTCTATATTCGAAGTCTACTGTCTCGATTGTAGTAGAATATGAAGACACTGAATGTCTAGCAGAATGAATTGGTGGAATTTCAGACTGCGAAGAGGCAGAGGAACTTACTCTTTGTCTAAGGGACCTCTGAAAGGAAACTAGCACAGATCCGGATGGGAGTTGTTGGATTTGGAAAATCGTCGTGTTTTGTGGCTTTTGAGCAGGAGTGGCATCCTGCAGAAGTCAGTTTTCCGGGAGGGAAACCTGATTCCAAGAGATTGGTCTTGGGATAGACAAATGAGACCTTTGCAGATCTATTTGGAAGAGAACTGTTTCACCTTTGTGAGTAGTTCTCATAGCTCCAGTGTTAAAGGCATAACTCATTGCCTTATATTGGATTCTGTAAATAATTGCTACTGGAAGAGAGTCAGCCTTAGTATTATAATTAGAAGTCTTAACATTTAGGGTCAAGGCATCTAAAATATTTCTATCCTTAAGGGAGACTGGAAAGTTAGGGAAACAGTCGAAATAAATTGGTCCATTGCAAAGACTGGTTTCCACCATTCCTAGCAACGAATCATTGAGTTCTAGGAATCTAGAATCTCTAAGACATAGAAAGAGTGATGTGTCCAGTCCTTCTCTGGATAAAGGCTTAGCGGCTATTTGCACTAAACCAAAATGGATGTAATTATATTTCTTCCTATATTTTTCAATAGATTTGATATTTGAGAAGTTTGATTTCCTCATGGTCTGATTCCAGAGGAATAGTTTGCTCTATGGTAGACATGTGATAATTACTTGTCAAGCTCCATTTTTGAGACTTGTAAATTGTTGACTGGGGATGTTTGGGGATTTTCCAGTCGTCAATTGATTGCTGCAAATCAGAGAAACTAATCTCTTCTTTGAGCTTAAAATTGGAAGAAGAGGAGGAAGAAGAAGAACTCGTAGATCTAGTCGAGAGAGAGTGAAAGTAAGACATTTGAATGATTAAAAAGCTCCCTATCCTTGGCTCGAGAGACCAAGTGGTTTCATAAAGAAGTTATTCAAGTTCGTAACGCTACTGTATGTGGAAGAGTCAGATCTGGTGTTTAAACTTCATAGATCTATAGCATTTAAGGCCTTGTAAGAGTTCTGTTCAGATTTTATCTTACTATAGTGCTTAGCGTCAGATATGGAGGGTAGATCTGTAAGTATACTAATTCTTTTACTCAAAGGACTAATGTTTATGATTGTTCTACAAAGAATTACTTCTAAGTGACCCAAAGATTTTTTAAACCATCTGCAAGCCTACCAGGTACATTTACAGGCATCACCTCGCCATAATCCCTGTGAACCACGCTTACAGTGCAGATCCGAAAGGATCTCAGTGCCATTTCAAAGATTCTTCGTAATACAAGCATATATTTAACCATTTTATGGAAAAGAATCAGTAGATCTGTAGATCTATCATCATATCTAACATACTTGCACTATAACAAGATAAAGAAAGAACAACTCTCAAACTTAACCATAAATAAAGAGATCCGTGAGTTTGAAACTAGATCTGACAGTACCACATAACAGTATGTTAAAAACAAGAATCACATCCTTACTTCCCCGCTGGCTCTGATACCAAAGGGGCGGCGTAGCTTTTGTGGCTCTGATACCAGAGGTTGCAACTGCCTGTACAACTTCTTTGAGCTTTTGTGGCTCATTAGGCAATTGTTGGAGGACAAGTCTATCAAGTTCTTGTCTTGCTTTTATTTTCCTAATTTCTTCTTTTAGGTGTGCTATCTCAGATTGAAGGTCTGAGATGGTCACATTTGAGACCTTAGAATTATCATAGGGAAACCTCTTCAAAATATCAGTAATGTTATAGGTATTAGCTACCTGGGGATGATTTTGAAGAGTTGAAGATGAGGGTGTTGAAGGCTTATTAAGGATCGTCTTAAGTTTTCCTAAATAATCCTTTTTAAGTTCAGGATCTTGAAGATCACCAATTACTTCAAGGAGAAGATCTTGTTCTCTCGTGAGAACATTGATCTGAGGGAGGTCATCTTGGCCAGACTCCCCTGAAGAAGTAGTAGATGAATTTAAGTCATCTTCTAGGATGTTGTTAAATTGTTCGTCGTCGGACATTTCATTATCTGTAATATTCGAAGATTCACTTAATTCAACAAGCAATTTCTCTATTTTGTTTAGAGTAGGTTCGTCAAGTTGTAGGCTCTTGATCTTCTGAGAGACTTTGCAAAGAATGTATGCCATACATTCTTTGCAAAATAAAGAAAAACAAATTATGTTTTTAAAAGAAGACGTAGCCTTCCAAAGAATACAGAAGCAGTTAATTGATTCTGTAATTTCTTCTAAAATTAAAAGGTTAGAAGCTAAGATTCAACAAGAGCTTTGTTCCGATTTGCCAATGGCATTTTGGAAACGTAAGAGGCACATTGTTGGGCTTCTTTACGAACCTGACTTTGACGAAAAAAGCATCCCTACTAAAGCTCGACCTATTCAAATGAATCACAAGCTTACAATGCATTGTCAAAAAGAGATCAATGATCTCTTAGACAAGAAGATAATTTCTCCTTCAAAGTCTCCCTGGAGTTGTGCGGCATTCTATGTCAACAAATACTCCGAAATCGAGCGCGGAGGCCCCCGCTTGGTCGTCAACTACAAGCTTCTTAACACAACACTTAGATGGATTAGGTATCATATTCCTAACAAGAAAGACTTATTACAAAGAGTCTATGCTGCCACGATTTTCTCTAAATTTGATTTAAAATCTGGATTTTGGCAAGTACATATCGACCCAAAAGACAGGTATAAAACTGCTTTTACCGTCCCTTTTGGACAATATGAATGGAACGTGATGCCATTCGGATTAAAGAACGCCCCTTCTGAATTTCAGAAGATAATGAATGATATCTTTAATCCATATTCCGGTTCTGTCATAACTTATATAGACGATGTCTTAATTTTCTCAACAAACATCGACCAACATTTCAAACATCTAGGCATTTTCTTTAACACTATCAAAGAAAATGGATTAGCTCTGTCTAGAACTAAGTATAGCTTATTCCAGACAAACATCAGGTTCCTTGGTCTTAACATCCAACAAGGGACCATTACTCCTATTCAGTGATCTCTCCAGTTTGCTGACAAATTCCCAGATCAAATCCTGGACAAGACACAACTTCAAAGGTTTCTTGGATGTGTCAACTATGTTTGCGATTTCATTCCGGGATTAAGCATTCTGCTAAAGCCCCTTCACGACAGATTAAAAAAGCCTCCAGTTCCTTGGACGGATGCCCAAAGCAATGCTGTCAAACAACTTAAGTTGAAAGTTAAAAATCTCCCTCTCCTTAGTCTCCCCGATCCATCTGCTTTCAAAATAGTAGAAACAGATGCGTTAGACATAGGATATGGTGCTATCTTAAAACAACTTAAAAATGATAAAGAAAGTATCATTGCTTTTACTTCAAAGCACTGGAATAGATAACAACAGAACTATCCCACAATTAAAAAAGAAATTTTGGTAATTGTTTTATGCATATGAAAATTTCAATCAGATTTATTAAATCAAAAGTTTTTGCTTCGCATTGACTGCAAGGCAGCTAAGTCTGTTCTGCAAAAGGATGTGCAAAATATTGCTTCAAAACATATTTTCGCCAGATGGCAAGCTATTTTATCAATTTTTGATTTGGATATTGAATATATAAAGGGAAGCTCAAATTCCATACCTGATTTCCTAACCCGTGAATTCCTTCAAGGCAGATAAAACTCCCAAAAAACCAAAGCCCCCGCGGTTAGCCTTACTAACCCCGGAGGAAAAGCAACAACAGCAGGCTACCACACAACAGCCTAAAGATGTTTCAATTTTTGCAATTCTTCAACAACAATAGGTAGCAACAGCAGCTGCCAAAAAGCAGCAAACAACAGAAGCTTGACCAAGCCAGCCAAAATGTAGATCGCCTGCAGACTATGCCATGAGAGGCATCCCAATGGTGGTCTCGTCACAGCCAATTCAAGACAAACAAATTTCAGTTACCCAACCTCAAAGATGGGCAGATATCGCCAAAGAAGAACCCTCTTCTGAAGATGATATTCAATTTGCACAGCCGCATGCTTCAAAGTGGACGGCAAAAGATTTTGAAAAATGGATAAAACTCATGGGCCATACTAAAACACCCATGACTCCTCTCGACCAAGAGTAAGTGGCAAAGTCGATGGCGCAACTCCTTGAAGCAGCCGCCATATCTCCTCCTGCAAGAACTATTTCACCTTCGATTTCAGCTGTGGTTGCAAAAAGCACCATGCCTTCAACTTCAACCGTGGCTGCTACAAGCAGCACAAACAAAGAAGTGGTGGTAAAAAACCCCCCACTAAAGGACAAGTGGTGGCCAAAAGCCCCACTACACAGAGCATGGTGCCTTATGCGCCTAAGCAGGCACTTTCTTCACCCGTGCCTCAGCCAGTTTATTCAGTAGGTCCTTATTCGGGGGAACCTCAATATATTAAGAACGAGATGACTTACTCACTCGTCCAAACCGAGCCACATCTTTGGGATTCTAACCCTCTAGTAGTAGCCAAAAAGATGCTCGACCCAATATCCAACTTTCTCCAGAAAACTCCTGTTCATAACCAGAAGTTTTATGAATTTATCCTTACGGACAATCACTACTGTCTGTTTAAACCCTTTTTAGATAAAACCCAAACCTATATCACCCATACAACAATGTGGATAAACAAAATCATCTCGCCAAAGGAATGGGGTGATCACCCTATGAAAGTCAGAAAACTTTCCCAGCCATTTTCTCCCTAATTTTTTAGTTACTATGATTATAGGGACGCGTGGTTTAATGCGCTGACCGTTCAAAACCATACCAAGAAACACTCATATTTTCTCCTTTGGGGCAAAAACTTTCCAGTAGATTTTTCCCAATGGTTTCTGCACCAATGGTGGCCTATTTACGACCATTTGACAAATATATTTCCTCCACCAGTGAAAGAAGGATTTGAGTATTTCTGTTCCAGATTTCACGGAGACATTCCCCAGTTGCTCCAATTTTTCCTCAGATTCCACATCCCATGGATATACACCTAGAAGTTTGTTTTCCACAAACGGGAAGGATTCAGAGGTATGCCTTGGTTAGCCCTTCAAGGCTACTGTAAGTGGTACAAGGCATAGAAGGATGCCACAGAAACTTACTTACGAATAGTTGGAAAATGATTTTCCAGCAACCGCAAATTTCTGTCACCTACAGATGTAACAAACACTTCATTTTTGCAGCAGAGAAGGCTAGTTCAAGCAAAGTTAGCAGAATCTACAAGCAAAGAAGACTACATCCAGGAGATGGAAGAAGAAAAAAAAAAAAAATATATATATATATATATATATATATATAAAATACTATGTTATTGTATATTTTCTTTGGATTTTTCTTTGGCTGAGGATTCCTTCAAAGTATTCTAAAATTTTGGGTCCTCTTTATTTGATTGATTATTCACATTCACACGGATAGAAAGTGATGAGATCTTTTGATATATCAGTGTGAGATAGTGCTATAGTGGTCATAAATAATTAACAATATGGAGAAATTTTAGGGGCTAATTATGGGATATGTTTCAAAATGGTATTCCCCTTTAATAGGGACTCCACCGTATGTTTAGAGTATATTTTTATACATTTATTGTAGAATATGTAATTCTATTATTAGTTGTAGATTATGAAATATTTNCACCTAGAAGTTTGTTTTCCACAAACGGGAAGGATTCAGAGGTATGCCTTGGTTAGCCCTTCAAGGCTACTGTAAGTGGTACAAGGCATGGAGGGATGCCATGGAAACTTACTTACCAGCAGTTGGAAAATGGTTTTCCAGCAACCCCTTCTGTCACCTACAGATGTAGCAAACACTTCATTTTTACAGTAGAGAAGGCTAGTTCAAGCAAAGTTAGCAGGCTCTACCAGCAAAGAAGACTACATCCAGGAGATGGAAAACCTCCTGCAACAGCTCAAGGGAAAGGTTCCCAATCAACATTCATTTCCTCTCCAAAAGTTCAGAATTCTCTCTAGACATTCCCTCTCACTAAACCCTCTCCACACATAAGAGCTCTATACCCTGTAAGCTTTTAAGATTCAATTTTTTAATATCTGTATTTTAATTTCTTGTTATCAATAATACTTCTGGTCGGCTCTGCCACCAGATTTTATGTTTTAATCTTGTGTTAACATACTTGCATTTTATTTAGCATACGTTTGCATATGGTCGGCATTGCCGCCTGAGACATTTTATTTATTTATTGCTTCCTGTTCCTTACATTCCTCGTTATTTCTTAGTCCCTTCTACCCCCTCGGGGACTAGCTTCCGCCCTGTTGGTATCACATCCGTCCCTTTGCATTTCATAAAAAATTGAATTTTAAAAGCTTACAGGGTATAGAGCTCTTAAGTGTGGAGAGGTTTTAGAGAGAGGGAATGTCTAGAGAGAATTATGAAATTCTGGAGAGGAAATGAATGCTTTCTTCCATGAGTGAGGGGGTCTATTTATAGAATTATAGACCGTGCTACAGTGAAAGTGTACAGTGTTTTGCTACAGTAAAAGTGCACAGTATCTACAGTAACATTGCTACAGTGAAAAGTGCACATTAATCTACAGTAACATTGCTACAGAAACTTCTGAAAATTCTGTGCTGGCATCATCTCTGATGTCAGCGACAAATTGGTCCTGATTTTGACTTATTCTAGGTCATAGTCAGGGTCATCCTCCTCTTCTGATTGTTCTTCAGATGAATTTGGATGAATGTTGATTGGAAACCTTTCCCTTGAGCTGTTGCAGGAGGTTTTCCATCTCCTGGATGTAGTCTTCTTTGCTGGTAGAGCCTGCTAACTTTGCTTGAACTAGCCTTCTCTGCTGCAAAAAATGAAGTGTTTGCTACATCTGTAGGTGACAGAAATTTGGGGTTGCTAGAAAATCATTTTCCAACTGCTGGTAAGTAAGTTTCCGTGGCATCCCTGCATGCCTTGTACCACTTACAGTAGCCTTGAAGGGCTAACCAAGGCATACCTCTGAATCCTTCCCGTTTGTGGAAAACAAACTTCTGGGTGTATATCCATGGGATGTGGAATCTGAGGGAAAATTGGAGCAACTGGTGAATGTTCTGGTCTCCGTGAAATCTGGAACAGAAATACTCAAATCCTTCTTTCACTGGTGGAGGAAATATATCTGTCAAATGGCCGTAAATAGGCCACCATTGGTGCAGAAACCATTGGGGAAAATCTACTGGCAAGTTTTTGCCCCAAAGGAGAAAATATGAGTGTTTCTTGGTATGGTTTTGAACGGTCAACGCATTAAACCACGCGTCCCTATAATCATAGTAACTAAAAAATTAGGGAGAAAATGGCTGGGAAAGTTTTCTGACTTTCATAGGGTGATCACCCCATTCCTTTGGCGAGATGATTTTGTTTATCCACATTGTTGTATGGGTGATATAGGTTTGGGTTTATCTAAAAAGGGTTTAAACAGACAGTAGTGAGTGTCCGTAAGGATAAATTCATAAAACTTCTGGTTATGAACAGGAGTTTTCTAGAGAAAGTTGGATATTGGGTCGAGCATCTTTTTGGCTACTACTAGAGGGTTAGAATCCCAAAGATGTCACTCGGTTTGGAAGAGTGAGTAAGTCCTCTCGTTCTTAATATATTGAGGTTCCCCCGAATAAGGACCTACTGAATAAACTGGCTGAGGCACGGGTGAAGAAAGTGCCTGCTTAGGCGCATAAGGCACCGTGCTCTGTGTAGTGGGGCTTTTGGCCACCACTTGTCCTTTAGTGGGGGTTTTTTACCACCACTTCTTTCTTTGTGGTGCTTGTGGCAGCCACGGTTGAAGTTGAAGGCATGGTGCTTTTTGCAACCACAGCTGAAATCGGAGGTGAAATAGTTCTTGGAGGAGGAGATATGGCGGCTGCTTCAAGGAGTTGCGCCATCGACTTTGCCACTTACTCTTGCTCGAGAGGAGTCATGGGTGTTTTAGTAAGGCCCATGAGTTTTATCCATTTTTCAAAATCTTTTGCCGTCCACTTTGAAGCATGCGGCTGTGCAAATTGAATATCATCTTCAGAAGAGGGTTCTTCTTTGGCGATATCTGCCCATCTTCGAGGTTGGGTAACTGAAATTTATTTGGCCGGAATTGGCTGTGATGAGACCACCATTGGGATGCCTCTCATGGCATAGTCTGCAGGCGATCTACATTTTGGCTGGCTTGGTCAAGCTTCTGTTGTTTGCTGCTTTTTTGCAGCTGCTGTTGCTACCTGTTGTGTGGCAGCCTGCTGTTGTTGCTTTTCCTCCGGGGCTGGTAAGGCTAACCGCGGGGGCTTTGGTTTTTTGGGAATTTTATTTGCCTTGAAGGAATTCACGGGTTAGGAAATCAAGTATGGAATTTGAGCTTCCCTTTATATATTCAATATCAAAATAAAAAATTAATAAAATAGCTTGCCATCTGGCGAAAATATGTTTTGAAGTAATATTTTGCACATCCTTTTGCAGAACAGACTTAGCTGCCTTACAGTCAATGCGAAGCAAAAACTTTTGGTTTAATAAATCTGATTGAAATTTTGATATGTATAAAACAATTGCCAAAATTTCTTTTTTAATTGTGGGATAGTTTTGTTGTTATCTATTCCAGTGCTTTGAAGTAAAAGCAATGATACTTTCTTTATCAGTTTTAAGTTGTTTTAAGATACCACCATATCCTATGTCTAACGCATATGTTTCTACTATTTTGAAAGCAGATGGATCGGGGAGACTAAGGAGAGGGAGATTCTTAACTTTCAACTTAAGTTGTTTGACAGCATTGCTTTGGGCATCCGTCCAAGGAACTGGAGGCTTTTTGAATCTGTCGTGAAGGGGTTTAGCAGAATGCTTAATCCCGGAATGAAATCGCAAACATAGTTGACACATCCAAGAAACCTTTGAAGGTGTGTCTTGTCCAGGATTTAATCTGGGAATTTGTCAGCAAACTGGAGAGATCGCTGAATAGGAGTAATGGTCCCTTGTTGGATGTTAAGACCAAGGAACCTGATGTTTGTCTGGAATAAGCTGTACTTAGTTCTAGACAGAGCTAATCCATTTTCTTTGATAGTGTTAAAGAAAATGCCTAGATGTTTGAAATGTTGGTCGATGTTTGTTGAGAAAATTAAGACATCGTCTATATAAGTTATGACAGAACCGGAATATGGATTAAAGATATCATTCATTATCTTCTGAAATTCAGAAGGGGCGTTCTTTAATCCGAATGGCATCACGTTCCATTCATACTGTCCAAAAGGGACTGTAAAAGCAGTTTTGTACCTGTCTGTTGGGTCGATCTGTACTTGCCAAAATCTAGATTTTAAATCAAATTTAGAGAAAATCGTGGCAGCATAGACTCTTTGTAATAAGTCTTTGTTAGGAATAGGATACCTAATCCATCTAAGAGTTGTGTTAAGAGGCTTGTAGTTGATGACCAAGCGGGGGACTCCGCCCTCGATTTCGGAGTTTTTGTAGACAAAGAATGCCGCACAATTCCAGGGAGACTTTGAAGGAGAAATTATCTTCTTGTCTAAGAGATCATTGATCTCTTTTTGACAATGCATTGTAAGCTCGTGATTCATTTGAATAGGTAGAGCTTTAGTAGGGATGCTTTTTTCGTCAAAGTCAGGTTCGTAAGGAAGCCCAACAATGTGCCTCTTACGCTCCTATTGAATCTTAGCTTCTAAACTTTTAATTTTAGAAGAGATTACAGAATCAGTTAACTGCTTCTGTACTCTTTGGAAAGCTACGTCTTCTTTTAAAAACATAATTTGTTTTTCTTTATTTTTCAAAGAATATATGACTGCATAAGTTGGAGGCTTATGGAAAGGAAGAAGGACATTGCTTGTGGGATAATCCACTTGAACGCCTTTGTTTGTAACCAGGTAAGGTCTGCAAAGCTGAATGAAAGGAGTACCTAGGATTACTGCATTGCAAAGGTCTTTTGCTAAGAGAAATGGAGTTTGGAGATCATAACCTTTACAGAAGGAAGCTTGTAAGTGATCTTAAGTTTTTCACCATTGGTGGCCCGTAGGCGTTCCTTGGTTTTTACGAAAAACTTGATTGGAATGACACCTTCTTGGATGCAGCTTCTGTCTGCTCCAGTGTCAAATAAAGTTACGCCAGTCCAAACAAGAGATTTACTGATACTGAGAGTTACCCTAACATGGTATTTCTGAATCGTTATAGAAGAAAGATGTCCTAAGAAGGATTTTGTTTCATCATCGTCTTGGTCAGAGGTTGCAACTGCTTGTACAACCTCTTTGAGCTTTTGCGGCTCACTAGACAATTTGTTGGAGGACAAGTCTATCAAGTTCTTGTCTTGCTTTTATTTCCCTAATTTCTTCTTTTAGGTGTGCTATCTCAGATTGAAGGTCTGAGATGGTCACCTTTGAGACCTTAGGATTATCAGAAGGAAACCTCTTCAAAATATCAGTAATGTTATAGGTATTAGCTACCTGGGGATGATTTTGAAGAGTTGAAAATCAGGGTGTTGAATGCTTATTAAGGACTGTCTTAAGTTTTTCTAAATAGTCCTTTTTGAGTTCAGGATCTTAAAGATCACCAATTACTTCAAGGAGAAGATTTTGTTCTTTTTGAGTTCGGAATAGTTGTGGGAGGTTTTGTAAGCAGTTGCTACCATGGTCATCTGCTGTAATTTGGCAAGAATATTATATTCAGAACATCCATCGATATTCCACTTATAGATATTATGAGCATTATAATTATTTTGCATGGTATTGGGTCTTTCTTCTAAGACTACATCTGGATGTGTAGCCCTAGGGTTATAGTGTTTTTGAGGCTTTCGCCAGTTGGAAAATTCAAACTTGATAGGTGCTATTTCTAGAGGAGGCTTGTCTTCTAGAGAAATTTGTGAAAATTGTTCAGATTCATTATCCGAATCAGTATCTCCTAGAGCTCCTACGAACTTAGAAGAAGAATCTTCCGTCTGTCGGACTGGAGTTTCCTGGATTGTTAAGGATCTTTCTATTTCCGCTATTCTCAGTTGTAGTTCAGAGAATTTGATAGTATCTGTAGAGCGGTGCATAACAAGTTCTCTAGTATGGGTTCCAGGGATCTCGTATGGTTTAAATAAAGGAGTTGTAGGAGTAGAGGTTCCTACTGTTGGTTTTTTCAGAGAAGCTGGAGATGAATTTGAAACCAAGTATTCTCCAAGAGTTTGTAAATATTTGCTAGTGTAATTATTTTGTTTGAAAATATTTTTGATATCTTTTCCAGTGATCGGCTCAGTGTCAGCTCTCTTTTTGAAAGGTGAGGCTGTGACGGAGCTGCTAGCAAAGCTTGTCGAAAATCCTTGTGACGGAGAAAGTTCGGAAATAACTTCTTCGCCAGTATTGGTTTTTCATATTTTCGAAACATTAATTGAGTTTGAAAAAGGGAAATCGATCTTGTTATAATCAGCATAAATTTCAAATCATTCAAAGAAATTAATTTGTTGTCTAATGACATTTAGACTATCATAGAAAATTGTTTGAATTTTCTTTCTTTCTTCTCCTTTATATTTTTCTAAAAACCAAGTTCTTTTGAAAAGATTTTCAAGAGAGTAAAATTCCTTTTGGAGACCTTTTTTATCAATTTCAAATTCTATCTCCAAAGCACCAATGATGTTGTCATCTCCTAATTCGGCACCTAGTGACGTATAGGTAGGAGAATCTGGTCGGTTGTAGGTAGTGTTGGTAGAGGGAACCGTTTCTGGTTTTTCTACCTTATAGCTAGCTTGTAGAACTCTAGATTCGAAGTCTACTGTCTCGATTCTAGTAGGATATGAAGACACTGAATGTCTAGCAGAATGAATCGGTGGAATTTCAGACTGCGAAGAGGCAGAGGAACTTACTCTTTGGCTAAGGGACCTCTGAAAGGAAACTAGCACAGATTCGGATGGGAGTTGTTAGATCTGGGAAATCGTCGTGTTTTGTGGCTTTTGAGCAGGAGTGGCATCCTGCAGAAGCCAGTTTTCCGGGAGGGAAACCTGATTCCAAGAGATTGGTCTTGGGATAGACAGATGGGAACTTTGCAGATCTGTCTGGAACAGAACTGTTTCACCTCTGTGAGTAGTTCTCATAGCTCCAGTGTTAAAGGCAGAACTCATTGCCTTATATTGGATTCTGTAAATAATTGCTACTGGAAGAGAACCAGCCTTAGTCTTATAATTAGAAGTCTTAACATTTAGGGTCAAGGCATCTAAAATATTTCTATCCTTAAGGGAGACTGTAAAGTTAGGGAAACAGTCGAAATAAATTGGTCCATTGCAAAGACTGGTTTCCACCATTCCTAGCAACGAGTCATTGAATTCTAGGAATCTAGAATCTCTAAGACATAGAAGGAGTGATGTGTCCAATCCTTCTCTGGATAAAGGCTTAGCGGCTATTTGTACTAAACCAAAATGGATGTAGTTATATTTCTTCCTATATTTTTCAATAGATTTGATATTGAGAAGTTTGATTTCCTCATGGTCTGATTCCAGAGGAATAGTTTGCTCGATGGTAGACATGTGATAATCACTTGTCAAGCTTCATTTTAGAGACTTGTAAATTGTTGACTGGGGATGTTTGGGAATTTTTCAGTCGTCAATTGATTGCTGCAAATCAGAGAAACTAATATCTTTTTTGAGCTTAAAATTGGAAGAAGAGGAGGAAGAAGAAGAATTTCGTAGATCTAGTCGAGAGAGAGAGAGAGAAAGTAAGATAGTTGAATGATTAAAAAGCTCCCTTTCCTTGGTTCGAGAGACCAAGTGGTTTCATAAGGAAGTTATTCAAGTTCGTAACGCTATTATATGTGGAAGAGTCAGATCTGGTGTTTAAACTTCATAGATCTATAGCATTTAAGACCTTGTAAGAGTTCTATTCAGACTTTATCTTACTATAGTGCTTAGCGTCAGATATGGAGGGTAGATTTGTAAGTATATTAATTCTTTTACTCAAAAGGGCTAATGTTTATGATTGTTGTACAAAGAATTACTTCTAAATGACCCAAAGGTTTTTTAAAACCATCTGCAAGCCTACCAGGTACATTTACAGGCATCACCTCATCATAATCCCTAGGAACCACGCTTACAGTGCAGATCCGAAAGGATCCCATTGTCATTTCAAAGATTCTTCGTAATACAAGCATATATTTAACCATTTTATGAAAAAGAATCAGTAGATCTGCAGATCTATCATCAAATCTAACATACTTGTACTATAACAAGATAAAGAGAGAACAACTCTCAAACTTAACCATAAATAAATAGATCCGTGAGTTTGAAACTAGATCTTACAATACCGCATAACAGTATGTTCAAAACAAAAATCACACACACACACACACACATATATATATATAAAATATATATATATATATATATATATATATTAGCTACTGGGCAATCAGCCTAGTAGTAGTTTGCCAAAAACAGTCCATATGGCCCAAGCCAATATAAAGTTATAAGAACCTGCTAAAATTCCCACACAAAAGATCAAAGTACAAAAGATAGCCCAAAAAAAAATAGGAGTTGTCTTAGAAGGGACTGGGATTGGACTTTGGCTTAATAGCTTACTACGGACAAGGTTCACTTGTTGGGGGAGCGTCATCCTCTTTTTCTCCCAAATTGGTCTACTCACATTTTATTTAGGTATAAAATCGATTAGCTGGTACCCTCAGAATCTTACCTAAAGTCTCAGCATTGAAGACTAATTTTACAACCCATATTTGTATACGTTAGATTACGCCGTAAGATAGTCTACATAGGTCCGAGAAGAGATTACCTTTTAGATAATAAGAATTTAGTCCTATTGGTCTTAAATGATGCAAGGGTGTATAAGGATGGTTAACAAGTATTAGAAGTTAAACGAATCAAGGATGGTGTAAATCGTATTTTTGGGTAAATCGAGAGGTGATTAACATTAACAAGAGGTCATGTTTTAAGGTATTTGAATCATATAATATCCGTTTCATAATTTTTGAAGTCAAACGAGTTATGAAGCAAAAGTCGACAAAAGTTCTCGCAACTTACGTTCATAATTTTACTCATACTTTAGGTCAAATGTCACGAAGCTTTTCTCCCAATTTAATTGGAATTACGGGGTGATATACCCACCAAATTGAAGATCTATGAGTCTAGTTTCCAACACATTAAACTGTTCGTCGATACGATCTCAGAATTGAGAGATATTCACGTTTTTGCGAGACTGCGCCAAGTACCTCTCTATGGGGCCCACATAGGCGGTTTAAGACATATGGATATATATATATATATATATCACGCCTCAACCCCGTTTTAAGTCATTTGTTTCAGTATATTCAGAGCTTAGAACCCTAAGAACACCCTCTCAAGGTTCTCTCATGATCCAAGAACAAAACAAAGGGCAAACAACACAAATCAAGTGTCGAGAATCCAGTGGCGCTAGTAAGTTCCTATTTCCTCTTGTTGTTGCTGATTTTTGTGTTGTTCCAGCTTGTGTGGTAGGTTGTTTTAAGTTGGTTGTGTTCTGTAAAATACCCCCTCAAGTTTAAATATCAAACCTAGGTAATTTCAAGTCTTCTAAAGTGATTCTAGTACCGAAAAACCCTAATTGATTGCTAGCTTCGGTTCCTTGTTCTTGTGGCAGCATTGAAGGGATATTTCGTGGTCAATTAAGGGAAAATTGGAGCTTTTATTTCTGTTTAAAGGTAAGTAACCTCTTACCCTACATGTATTTAAGATTGTCCAAGTTACGGCTCAATCATTGAAGCTAGAACTTGTGAGATATACGTCGAAAAGCTTACTAGTAATGTTGTTGGTTGTTGGACTGTTTTGGGAGGCTTAATATGATTATTATTGATGTTTTGGTGATTGTGTTAAATTGTGGGAAGTCATATATATAGGGGAGGTGCTTTCCGTTTCATCACAAAATAGGTTACAGTTGATACATAATAGTTACGACGCTTAAACGATAACGGTAGTGTCATTTCTCTTATAGTATACTAAGGAGTCGTGGAAGTTTCATAGCTTGAGATTGGGAAGTATATACAAGGTATGTGAGACCGTCCCTTTCTTTCTTTTTCACGACTCTGATTATACATAATGCAATGAACGAGCCCTCAAAGATACTATACTCTTAGAAGCTAGGAGCGTTTATATTGTTTCCCCTCTTATGGGAGGATTAATGTGTATTGTTTCTTCGACATTACGTCACTTTGAAAGGTTCAGAAAGTGTGATTCCTATGAGTCCAGCATGCATTATTTATTTTACTCTACCGAGCCGCGCTATAGTCGGCCGGGTATGGAACCTATTGTGCAACTATACATATGTATATGTTTTACTCTACCGAGCCGCGCTATAGTCAGCCGGGTATGGCACCTATTGTGCAACCACTGATCATTTGGGTATGATGATGATGAGACCCATAGAGGCGTATGTATATGATGATGATGAGGCCCACAGAGGCGTGTATATATATATATATATATATATATATATATATATATATATATATATATATGATGATTATTTTAAAAAGGATATATGTATATGCATATAACATCAGGCATTTCATGGTTAGTCGCCCTCAGAGGCATTCAGATGGTACATGTTATATGTTTCTTATCCCGACGCTTATTACTGTTCTTATATTATGTTTTCCCGTCTTACATACTCAGTACCTTATTCGTACTGACGTCCTTTTATTTGTGGACACTGCATGTCGTGCTGCAGGTCCGGATAGACATATAGCCGAAGCTCCTCCACCATAGTAGGCTGACCAGTTCAGCGGATATTGGCGAGATCCATCCTCCGGACTTGCCGTGGTCTTGGTATGCATTTTGTCATAGGCATTTTGGGCATGTCATAGCCTTGTTCCGACACAGGGTGCATCACTTATGTCTTGTAGAGGCTCATAGACAAGGGGTCAACTTATGTATAGTGAGATTGCCTTGTCGGCAAATGTATTTTGTTGTATAGTTTTTGCATTGTAGCCTTGTGGGACATATTATATATGTATGTACATGACATTATCGGAAAGTTCAAGCTGATTATGATTATTGTTTGCTATTTATACTAGCCTCGTCGGTCCTTATAGACAATAAGAGAGGTTTGATGAAAGGTACGTCGGCACTCGGCAAGTAGGGTCCGGGTGCCAGTCGCGGCCCTCCGGCTTGGGTCGTGAAGAACTTGGTATCAGAGTAGGTCTGTCCTAGGGGTTGTCTATGAGCCGTGTCTAGTAGAGTCTTGATTATGGATGTGTAGCGCGCCACATTTATAATCAGGAGGCTGCATGACATTTAGAGTTGTTACTTTCTTTTTTCCTGAATCTAGATCGTGCGCAGAGCTGAGTCGTAAGTATTCGTCTCTAATATTCATCATGTTCTTTTCAGCGATGCCCACGACTAGGAAGCAAGTGATTAGTAGACGCCTTGATACAGCTGCGGGAGAGGGTACCAGTCAGGTGCCTCCCGCTAGAGCAGGCCATAGCGAACCTCAGAGCGAGACGCCGTCTCAGACCTCATTTACTCCTTCTCCTCCAGAGGATATAAGAAGGCACCCAGCATCTCCAGTTCCTCCATCTGGTACTACAGACCAGGATATGCGGAGTGCCGTACAGTTCTTGACTAGCTTGGTAGGTGGTCAGGCTCAGAGGCCGAATACCGGTGCTACTGATAAACCGGCTAGTGCGAGAGTTCGGGATTTTATTAATCTAGATCCTCTAGTGTTTACCGGATTAGACCCCAAGGAGGACCCGCAGACTTTTATTGATCAGGTTCATCGTACACTGCGGGTTATGCATGCTAGTGATACGGAGGCAGTAGAGTTGGCTTCTTATCGGATACGGGATTTAGCAGTTTTCTAGTATGATAGTTGGGAGAGATCCAGGGGTCCGAATGCTCCCCCACCTGTGTGGAAGGAATTTTCTGAGGCGTTTCTTCGTCACTACCTGCCAGTTGAGATACGACGAGCTAGAGCTGATAAGTTCTTGAACCTTCGACAGGGTAATATGAGTGTGCAAGAGTATAGTATGCAGTTTGATTCTTTAGCAAGGTATGCTCCCCATATAGTGGCCGAGATGAGCGATAGGGTGCACCTGTTCGTGAACGGATTGGGACCACATATGATAAATGAGTGAACGACAGCCTCCTTGATAGAGGGCATGGATATTTCCCGTATTCAGGCTTATGCCCAGACACTAGAGGATCGTAAGCGCCAGCAAAGAGCAGAGAGGGAGCAGGATAGGGGCCAGCATAAGAGGGCGAGATTTGCGGGATATTCTGGTGACTTCCAAGGTAGTGTCAAACCCCATCTTCGAGGAGTTTGGCGCCATCTATAACTAGTGCTCCTCCACGCCTTCAGAGGCCTCAGTATGATCAATTTACCTATTCTGGTTCAGGCCAGGGTTCGCAGGCATCAGGCTTACAATATCATCGGGATACTAGTCAGACGAGACCCCCAACACCTCATTGTGATCAGTGCGGCAAGGCCCATGTTGGACTGTGTCATCGAGGTTCCGATGTATGCTATTCTTGCAGACAGCCTGGCCATATGAGGCGGGATTGTCCTAACAGAGGAGGTGGTGGTATGGCTCAGCCGACTGGATCTGTGGCTAGTTCTTCCTCATCAGTTCGACCTCCAGCACGGGGTTTTCAGCAGCCGATAGTTCATGGTAGAGGTAGAGGTGGAGTGCCGAGTTCGAGTGGTACTCAAAATCGAACCTATGCTCTGGTAGGTCGGCAGGATCTCGAGTCATCTCCGGATGTTGTTACAACTATATTGTCTGTGTTTTCTTATGATGTATATGCGTTGATTGATCCGGGATCTACATTATCATATGTTACACCCTTTGTGGCTAAAACGTTTGGCATCGAACCTGAATTAATAAGTAACCGACTTGCGGTATCTACTCCGATAGGAGAATTTATGATTGCTAGAAGGGTATATAGAGGTTGTACAGTGATGATTTGTAGTCATCAAACCTTGGAGAATTTATTTTAGTTAGAAATGCTTGATTTCGATGTGATAATGGGAATGGACTGGTTGGCCTCATGCTATGCAAATGCTGATTGTCGTACGAAGATGGTTAGGTTTCAGTTTCCTGGTGAACCCGTCATCGAATGGAAGGGGAACATTGCTACGCCGAAAGGTATGTTTATTTCCTATCTTAAGGCAAGGAAGATGATCTCAAAGGATTACATTTATCATCTCGTTCGCGTTAGGGATGCGGAGGCGAAGCCGCCTACCCTACAATCAATCCCCGTGGTCAATGAATTTCCGGATGTTTTCCCAGATGAACTCCCAGGTCTTCCTCCTGAAAGGGAGATTGAGTTTAGCATTGATGTGTTGCCTGACACTCAACCAATATCTATCTCTCCATACAGGATGGCCCCGGCAGAGTTGCAAGAGTTGAAGGTGCAGTTGAAGGACTTGCTGGATAAGGGCTTCATTAGGCCTAGCACTTCACCTTGGGGTGCGCCAGTCTTGTTTGTGCGGAAGAAAGACGGGTCGTTAAGGATGTGTACCGATTATCTACAGTTGAATAAGTTTACTATAAAGAACAAATATCTACTTCCAAGGATTGACGACCTGTTTGACCAACTCCAGGGTGCCAAGTATTTTTCCAAGATTGACTTACGTTCAGGGTATCATCAGGTGAGGGTCAAGGAGAAGGATATTCCAAAAACAGCCTTCCGGACAAGATATGGGCATTTTGAGTTCTTGGTAATGTCGTTTGGGCTAACAAATGCCCCATCAGCTTTTATGGATCTCATGAATAGTGTATTCAGGCCCTATCTCGATGCGTTCGTGATTGTATTTATTGATGACATTCTGGTGTATTCTCGTTCAGAGACAGAACACACGGACCATTTGCGGATAGTATTACAGACCCTCCGGGATCGTAAGTTGTATGCTAAGCTCTCCAAATGTGAATTCTGGCTAAACTCAGTAGCATTCCTTGGCCATGTGATATCTGACAAGGGTATTAGTGTTGACATTCAAAAGATCGATGCAGTAAAAAATTGGCCAAGACCTACAACACCGTCAGAGGTCCGCAATTTTCTAGGGCTAGCAGGATATTATAGGAGGTTTGTAGAAGGGTTTTCCTCTATATCAGCCCCATTGATTAAGTTGACAGGGAAAGCTACCAAGTTCCAATGGTCCGACGCTTGTGAACATAGTTTCCAAGAGCTAAAGGATCGGTTGATCTCCGCACCAGTGCTTACCCTCCCAGAAGGAACAGAAGGGTATGTGGTATATTATGATGCTTCTGGTGTAGGGTTGGGGTGCGTATTGATGCAACGTGGGAAGCTAATTGCTTATGCATCAAGACAATTAAAGGAGCATGAAAATAATTACCCGACTTATGATTTGGAATTGGCTGCAGTAATTTATGCTTTGAAGATTTGGCGGCACTATTTATACGGTGTCCATGTTGACATCTACACAGATCACGAAAGTTTACAATATATCTTCAAGCAAAAGGAGTTGAATATGAGACAACGTAGGTGGCTTGAATTACTGAAAGATTAAGATGTCGAGATATTGTACCATCGTTGTGGCAGACGCTCTCAGTCGTAAGTCAATGGAAGCCTAGTACACATTGAGTCAAGTAGACAAGGGTTGACTAAAGAGCTTCATCAACTAGCCAATATGAGAGTCAGATTGTTAGACTCTGATGACGGAGGTGTTACTATACAGAATACGTCAGAATCATCTTTGGTAACCGAGGTAAAAGCACGACAATATGAAGATCCTACCTTAGTACGATTGAGAGAGAGCGTTCAGCAGTGTAAAATTATGGCTTTTGAGATTGGAGGAGATGGAGCACTAAGATATCAGGGACGATTATGTGTGCCTAATGTAGCAGGGTTGCGAGAGAAGATTATGATTGAGATCCATCAGTCCCGATATTCCATCCATCCCGGTTCGACAAAGATGTATCATGACATTAAGGAGAAGTATTGGTGGGATAACATGAAGAAGTCTATTGTAGAATTTGTAGCCCAGTGCCCTNAATTAAAGAAGCATGAAAATAATTACCCGACTCATGATTTGGAATTGGCTGTAGTAATTTATGCTTTGAAGATTTGGCGGCACTATTTATACGGTGTCCATGTTGACATCTACACAGATCATAAAAGTTTACAATACATCTTCAAGCAGAAGGAGTTGAATATGAGACAGCGTAGGTGGCTTGAATTACTGAAAGATTACGATATCGAGATATTGTACCATCCCGGTAAAGCCAATGTTGTGGCAGACGCTCTCAGTCGTAAGTCAATGGGAAGCCTAGTACACATTGAGTCAAGTAGACAAGGGTTGACTAAAGAGCTTCATCAACTAGCCAATATGAGAGTCAGATTGTTAGACTCGGATGACGGAGGTGTTACTATACAGAATACGTCAGAATCATATTTGGTAACCGAGGTAAAAGCACGACAATATGAAGACCCTACCTTAGTACGATTGAGAGAGAGCGTTCAGCAGTGTAAAATTACGGCTTTTGAGATTGGAAGAGATGGGACACTAAGATATCAGGGCCGATTATGTGTGCCTAATGTAGCAGGGTTTCGAGAGAAGATTATGATTGAGATCCATCAGTACCGATATTCCATCCATCCCGGTTCGACAAAGATGTATCATGACATTAAGGAGCAGTATTGGTGGGATAACATGAAGAAGTTTATTGCAGAATTTGTAGCCTAGTGCCCTAATTTTCAACAAGTAAAGATTGAGCATCAGAAACCTGGTGGATTGATTCAAAATATAGAAATTCCGACCTGGAAATGGGAGGTGATTAATATGGATTTCATTGTTGGGTTACCTCGCTCTTATCATAAGTTTGACTCCATCTGGGTGATAGTTGATCGACTTACAAAATATGCCCATTTTCTGCCAGTTAAGACAACTTACACAGCTGAAGACTATGCGAAGCTGTATATCAAGGAGATTGTTAGGCTTCATGGTGTGCCGGTGTCTATTATATCAGACCGAGGAGCTCAATTTACGGCTAACTTTTGGAGGTCTTTTCAGAAGGGTTTAGGCACACAAGTGAATCTCAGCACGGCATTCCATCCACAGACTGATGGACAGGCTGAACGTACCATCTAGACACTTGAAGATATGCTACGAGCATGTGTTCTAGATTTCAAGGGGAACTAGGATGATCACCTGGAACTCATAGAATTTGCCTACAATAATAGTTACCATTCCAGTATTAAAATGGCTCCGTACGAGGCAC
>MCJB01046358.1:135840-146118 GCA_002018475.1 Nicotiana obtusifolia
AAGCCATTAAGAAGGTAAAAGTGATACAAGAGCGACTGAAGACGGCCCAAAGCAGGCAAAAATCTTATTCCGATGTCCGACGTCGTGACCTGGAATTTGAGGTTGGTGATTGGGTTTTCCTGAAGATCTCACCGATGAAGGGTGTTATGCATTTTGGGAAGAAGGGTAAACTGAATCCGCGGTATATCGGGCCGTACAAAATTCTTCGACGAATTGGACAGGTTGCTTATGAGTTAGAATTGTCATCTGAATTAGAATTTGTCCATCCGGTATTCCACGTATCTATGTTGAAGAAGTGTATTGGAGACCCTTCTCGGGTCGTCCCTATCAAAGATGTACAAATTACAAGGGATCTGTCATATGAAGAAATGCCAGTAGCTATATTGGACCAACAAGTCCGCAAGCTAAGAACAAAGGATGTAGCTTCCGTTAAAGTATTGTGGAAGAACAAGAATACGGAAGAAATGACATGGGAAGCAGAAGATGAGATGAAGTCTAAATACCCTTTCCTGTTCCAGCATGGAGATAATGAGGGTGCCGGGGGAACGCAGGACGCATTAAAAGGAGAAACGTCTCTATGAGGTAAGCAATAACGTGAGAATACTCTTTCTTAATAAAAAGTAGTGATATGCGGATAAAGTACGTAGCTATAATGCTTTGTATAGCCTTGTAAGGCTATAGGTTGAGTTTAACTGCTTGCGAGTTTTGCTAGTGTCCGTTTTATAGAGAAAACTCAGCCGGAAATTTCCATCAGAAATCAGCAACGAGTTAAAATCCCCGTAAACCCTTACATTCGAGGACGAATGTTCCTAAGGGGGCGAGGGTGTTACAACCCATATTTATATACGTTAGATTACATCGTAAGATAGTCTACATACGTCCGAGAAGATAATACCTTTGAGATAATAAGAATTTAGTCCTATTGGTCTTAAATGATGCAAGGGTGTATAAGGGTGGTTAACAAGTATTAGAAGTTAAACGAATCAAGGATGGTGTAACTCGTATTTTTGGGTAAATCGAGAGGTGATTAACATTAACAAGAGGTCATGTTTTAAGGTATTTGAATCATATAATATCCGTTTCATAATTTTTGAAGTCAAACGAGTTATGAAGCAAAAGTCGACAAAAGTTGTCGCAACTTACGTTCATAATTTTACTCATACTTTAGGTCAAATGTCACGAAGATTTTCTACCAATTTACTTGGAATTACGGGGTGATATACCCACCAAATTGAAGATCTATGAGTCTAGTTTCCAATGCATTAAACCGTTCATCGATACGGTCTCAGAATTGGGAGATATTCGCGTTTTTGTGAGACAGCGCCAAGCACCTCTCTATGGGGCCCACGTAGGCGGTTTAAGACATATGGATATATATATATCACGCCTCAACCCCGTTTTAAGTCATTTGTTTTAGTATATTCAGAGATTAGAACCCTAAGAATACCCTCTCAAGGTTCTCTCATGATCCAAGAACAAAACAAAGGGCAAACAACACAAATCAAGTGTCGGGAATCCCGTGGCGCTAGTAAGTTCCTATTTCCTCTTGTTGTTGCTGATTTTTGTGTTGTTCCAGCTCGTGTGGGAGGTTGTTTTAAGTTGGTTGTGTTCTGTAAAATACCCCCTCAATTTTAAATATCAACCCTAGGTAATTTCAAGTCTTCTAAATTGATTCTAGTACCGAAAACCCTAATTGATTGCTAGCTTCGGTTCCTTGTTCTTGTGGCAGCACTGAAGGGATATTTCGTGGTCAATTAAGAGAAAATTGGAGTTTTTCTTTCTGTTTATAGGTAAGGAACCTCTTACCCTACATGTATTTAAGATTATTCAAGTTACGGCTCAGTCGTTGAAGCTAGAACTTGTGAGATATACATCAAAAAGCTTGCTAGTAATATTGTTGGTTGTTGGACTGTTTTGGGAGGCTTAATACGATTATTATTGATGTTGTTTGGGATGTTTGGTGATTTTGTTAACTTGTGGGAAGTCATATATATAGGGGAGGTGCTGTCCATTTCATCACAAAATAGGTTACAGTTGATACATAATAGTTACAACGCTTAAACGATAACGGTAGTGTCATTTCTCTTATTGTAGACTAAGGAGTCGTGGAAGTTTCATAGCTTGAGATTGGGAAGTATATACAAGGTATGTGAGACCGTCCCTTTCTTTCTTTTTCACGACTCTGATTATACATAATGCAATGAACAAGAAAGGATGTACTTGAAAAGACAGCTGAGGAGAATAATAAAAGGAGACAAGAGAGGAAGAGAAAAATAAGTTTGATCTGAGAGATGAGTCATCAGATATGGAGTCCATGAATATTGATGATGATGAGGATAAAGAGGTAGATGTCCCATTAAAACAATGTACTAGGGTAGGTTTATCTTGGACTGTTGAAAAGAAGAAACAAAATTTCCAAAAAATGGATGGAAACTGATTCTGAGGAGACAAGAACCAGTTCCAAATATCTGCGAAGAAGGTTGCGGTTGTTGGGAGGAACATGTGGTTCAGTGGATTGATGTTATTGAAGGGTAGGGTAATAGACCCTACTGTTGCTGATCACTATGAGATGAACAAACTTCAGGAGAAGGTGAAATTCTAGAAATGGACACATCTTTTCCTGTGTCCGCTCCCAGAAATTTACGTGGAAGAGATGCTGGACTTTTACAAAAAAATTCTAGTTGCTAGAGGAGCACACAGTAAGCATTGTCATGAAGGGAATGGACATGGTTGTCACGACCCAAGCCGGAGGGCCGCGACTGGCACCCGGACCCTACCTGTCGAGTGTCGACGTACCTTTCATCAAACCTCTCTTATTGTCTATAAGGACCGACGAGGCTAGTATAAATAGTAAACAATAATTATAATCAGCTTGAACTTTCCGATAATTTCATGTACATACATATATAATATGGCCCACAAGGATGCAATGCAAAAACTATACAACAAAATACATTTGCCAACAAGGCAATCTCACTATACATAAGTCGACCCCTTGTCTATGAGCCTCTACAAGACATAAGTGATGCACCCTGTGTCGGAACAGGGCTCCGACATGCCCAAAATGCCTATGACAAAATGCATACCAAGACCACGGCAAGTCCGGAGGATGGATCTCGCCAATATCCGCTGAACTGGTCAACGCACTGTGGTGGAGGAGCTTCGGCTATATGTCTATCCGGACCTGCAGCACGACATGCAGCGTCCACAAATAAAAGGACATCAGTACGAATAAGGTACTGAGTATGTAAGAGTGGAAAACATAATATAAGAACAGTAATAAGCGTCGGGATAAGAAACATATAACCTGTACCATCTGAATGCCTCTGAGGGCGACTAACCATAAAATGCCTGATGTGTATATTGATGTGCCGGGTAATTTCGGCACATTTTGATACTACTTGCTTAAAGCTTCTAAGAATTCAAATAGTTAATTGCCCGTACTCTGTACTCTAAATAACAAGGTGCAATCGCAAACTCGAACAGAGTTCTGGGTGAAAATCAGAGTGGAGGATGCGATCGCATTTCGCGATCGCATAATCAACATGCGAACCGCAAAATGAAAACGCCATGAAGGCAAAACTAGTGGGTTGACTCTGCGATAGCCTGTGTAGATTTGCGGTCCACATTTCTGTTCTGCAACAGAAATGCGGTCCGCATTATCACAACAGGGGAAAATCAGACTAAAACTCGCCTCGGGGTTTGGGCCTCTATAAATAGGTTTTATAGGGTTTTGTGAAAGGAGTCTTGTCAGAATTTAGAGTACAGAGTACGGGCAATTAACTATTTGAATTCTTAGAAGCTTTTGGGGATCAAATACCTTCTATTTTTGTAAGATGATATCAATTACTATTCTTTGTTCTTTAATTATCAGCATGTGTAGCTAAATTCAAACGCTGAGGTTGTGAACCCTAGATGGGTAGAATGTTGTTGAGATCTTGATATTGAATATGATTTCAAAGGAAGCTTGATATTTATTTATTTCTTGTTCTTCAATTAATCGTTAGTGGTTGCAAACATTAACGAACGCCAATTAACTCTATCTTATCTTGGAAAAGTAAGATAGAATTTGGTAGAATAAAATAACAAAGACTCAAGGCTTTAAACCTTGTTTAATAAAATCGCTTAGGAATAAGTAGATTTTAATTTGGCGTTTAATTGGTTGTTCTTAAGCATAACTCTTTTATATTCGGGAGAATCGTAGAGAGGATACATTATCCAATTATTGGAAAATATTGGATAGTAAATTAAACATCAATTGCATATCAAGAAAGGTATTCAATATTAATATCAAGAACATCCTACTACATTAAGGGAGACACAATCTTGGTTTCTTAAATTAATATTTTTCACATTCATACTATCAAAATTAGTTTTCAGTTTTCGTTTACTTATACATTCAACACTCTTTTATTCTATTTGACGTACTTGATAGAATTACGACTTAGTCAAGTATTACATTAATTAGATAATCGTTTCACACCTATTCCCTGTGGGATTCGACCCCAACCTTGTTAGGTTATTATATTTGATATCGACCGCTTACACTATGGTTGAGAATGTGCATCCGGTGCAAAGTGATGATTATGAAGAGGCAAATTATGTTAATAATTCTCAAGGTGGGTATCAAAGGCAGAATTACCAAGGTCAGGGCTCGCAGAATCAATGGAGACCAAACCCGCAAGGGCACGGTCACCATCAATGACGCAATGACCAAAGTGGCTCTAACCAAGGAAACTGGAACAACAATAATAATTTTTCAAATCGAAGTTCCAACCCTTATGTTCCTCCAAAGGGTCAGTATTCGAATCAGGGATCCTCTAGTGAGTTTAAATTAGAGAGCATGCTTGAAAGAATATTACAAAACCAAGAAAATTCTGATAATTCCATGAAGAACATGACTGAATTGGTTGGCTCTCACACTGCGGCGATTCAAAAGATGGAATTGCAAATGAGAGATATTTCTCGTGAGCAATATCCACAGCAGAAGGGAACACTTCCTAGTGATACGATTGCAAATCCAAAGGGGAGTGGAAGTGGCCCAACTTCCCATATTATGGCTATCACTACCAGGAGTGGTAAGACATTGCAAGGAAGAGATGAGCAAGCAGTCGATGTGGAAGAACTTGAAAAACCTAATGTTGCTGAAGTAAAAAAAAATCCAGAAGTTGTGCAAAACCGACATGAGACCCAAGAAGGGATAAAGGACAAGGCAGAAGAAACATAAAACATTCTTCCGCCAATTCCTAGACCCCCTCCTCCTTTCTCTCAAAGACTTGCGAGAAGAATTGACGACAGCAAGTTTGAAAAATTCTATGACATTCTCAAGCAGCTATCTGTGAATATATCATTCTTGGAGGCGTTTCAAGAAATGTCGGGTTTTGCCAAGTACCTAAAGGATTTGATCACGAAGAAGAGAACCACCAAGAATGAGGTGGTGAACATGACTCACCGGATTAGCTCTATTATTGCTACAAATCCAATCCAGAAGAAAGAGGACCCAGGAGCATTTACTATTCCGTGCACTATTGGAGTGCACGACTTTGCAAAGGCACTGTATGACAATGGGGCCAGCATAAATCTAATGCCACTTGCCATCTACAAACAAGCTGGATTAGGAATACCAAGGCCGACGAGCATGAGGTTGCAGATGGCTGACCGTTCAATCAAAAGACCAGTCGGTATTGTAGATGATGTGATTGTGAAAGTTGGAAAATTTCATATTCCAGCTGATTTTGTGATCCTTGATTGTGCTGTGGACAAGAAAATCCCTGTTATATTGGGGAGACCATTCTTAGCTACTGGAAGAGCCCTTATGGATTCGGAGCGTAATGAAATCAAGTTCAGGGTGAACAACGAAGAAGTTACCTTCCAAGCCAGTAAGGGTATGAAGTTACCAACCGAGCATGAGAGCATTTCACTAATTGGTATTATTGATGAAGTTGATGAGGCTGTTGAGATGAAAATGGAAGAGCAATGCCTAGGTGAAGCACTGGCAGCTATATTGGTGAATTTCGATGGTAATGATATGGAAGGCTTTATGGAGTCGGTGAATGCATTAGAAGGACGTGGCTCTTACTCATATAGTCCACCAAAACTGTCCCTAGATTTGGAGAATAGAGCTACACCTCCTGCAAAGCCGTCCATTATCGAACCACCTCAATTAGAGCTCAAACCACTTTTGTCGCATTTGAGGTATAAATTTCTTGGCTTGAATAATACTTTACCGGTAATTGTTTCTTCGTTGTTGAATGATGTGCAAGTAGAACAGTTGCTTCAAGTTTTGAAGGAACACAGACAAGCCATTGGTTGGACAATTGCGGACATTCGGGGAATCCCTGCTGGAATTTGTGAGTACAAGATTCAACTAGAAAATGGGACAAAATCGAGTGTGGAGCACCAGCGATGGCTGAATCCATCAATGCAGGAAGTGGTGAAGAAAGAGATAATCAAATGGCTGGACGCTGGGGTAGTCTACCCAATTGCCGATAGTTCATGGGTGAGCCCGGTGCAATGCGTGCCAAAGAAGGGAGGCATGACTGTGGTCAAGAATGAAAAGAACGAGCTGATTCCAACAAGGACAATAACCAGATGGCGGGTATGCATGGATTACAGAAAACTCAATAGTGCCACATGCAAGGACCACTTCCCTATGCCTTTTATTGATCAAATGCTTGATCGGCTAGCCGAAAAGTCCTTTTATTGTTTCCTCGACGGATACTCCGGGTATAATCAGATCAATATAGCTTTGGAGGACCAGGAGAAGACAACGTTCACATGCCCGTATGGAACATTTGCTTTCAGTCGAATGCCATTCGGCTTATGCGATGCTGCAGCCACCTTCCAGAGATGTATGATGTCTATCTTTTCTGATATGGTAGAGGATTTCCTTGAGGTCTTTATGGATGATTTTTCGGTAGTCGGGGAAACTTTTGAGCACTGCCTGAAGAATCTAAAACAAGTGCTAAAGCGATGCGAAGAGACAAACCTTGTACTAAATTGGGATAAAAGTATTGTTTTGGGACATAAAATCTCAAGGCATGGCATAGAGGTGGATAAAGCTAAAATAGAGATCATCTCTAAGCTTCCTCCACCCACATCCGTAAAAGGTGTCCGTAGTTTTTTGGGGCATGCTGGATTCTACAGGCGATTCATTAAGGACTTTTCAAAGATTGCAAACCCAATGTGCAAACTCCTTGAGAAGGATTCAAAGTTCGTCTTTGATGAGAAATGCCGCGCAGCTTTTGAGGAACTGAACGCAAAGCTCACCACGGCACCCATTATTGTTACACCTGATTGGTCGCTGCCTTTTGAGCTTATGTGTGACGCTAGCGGTGTAGCTATTGGAGTTATGCTGGGACAAAGACACAATAAAGTTCTTCACCCAATATACTATGCTAGCAAGACACTTAATGGGGCGCAGATGAATTACACTGTAACCTAGCAGGAACTGTTAGCTATTGTGTATGCGTTCGAGAAGTTCTGTGCTTATCTATTAGGCTCTAAAGTGATTGTGTACACGGATCATGCAGCTCTCCGTTATCTGATGGCGAAGAAAGATTCAAAGCCACGACTAATCCGATGGGTTTTACTGCTGCAAGAGTTCGATTTCGAAGTTATGGATCGCAAGGGAACACAAAACCAAGTGGCAGATCAGTTATCTAGACTTGAAGAATCAGGGAGACAAAAAGAAGAGCTGGAGATAAATGACTCATTTCCAGATGAACATATACTGGTAGTATCCAATTCATTTGCACCGTGGTATGCAGACATCGCCAACTACATTGTCACCGATCTTATTCCGGAAGGGTTGGAATCATACCAACGGAAGAAGTTCTTGAGGGATTGTCGCAACTATTATTGGGAAGAACCATTCTTATTCCGTGTCTGTGTTGATAACATAATTAGAAGATGCGTGCCTAAGGAAGAGATGCTACAGATTCTGAAAGCTTGTCATGACTCACCGGTTGGGGGTCATCATGGGGGTAACAGAACAGCTGCAAAGATTTTGGAGTGTGGTTATTACTGGCCGACTATTTATCAGGATGCTAATCAGTTGGTGAAGTCTTGCGACCAATGCCAACGACAGGGCCCAATTTCGAGGAGGCATGAGATACCTATGAACTTTGTTATGGAAATCGAATTATTCGATGTTTGGGGTATTGACTTCATGGGCCCTTTCATAAGCTCATGTGGGATGAAATACATCCTAGTGGCTGTGGACTATGTATCCAAATGGGTAGAAGCCGTTGCCTTACCAAACAACGAAGCTCGGAGTGTGACCGCATTTCTAAAGAAGAATATTTTCACCCGGTTTGGCACCCCGATTATCAGTGATGGAGGTTCACACTTCTATAACAGAGTTTTTAATAGTCTCCTTGACAAGTATGGGGTTAAGCATAAGGTTGCCACACCTTATCATCCACAATCGAGCGGTCAAGTTGAGGTATCCAACAAGGAGATAAAGAGCATTCTATCAAAGACGGTGAACGCAAACAGGACCGATTGGTCAATGAAGCTAGATAATGCTCTATGGGCATACCGTATAGCTTACAAGACCCCTATCGGTACATCCCGTTATCGGTTAGTTTTCGGAAAAGTGTGCCATTTACCCGTAGAACTCGAGCATAAGGCTATGTGGGCCTTAAAAATGTTAAACATGGACTGGGCGGAGGCTGGAGCTCTAAGGCTAGCACAATTAAATGAAATGGAGGAATTCCGTCTTCACGCTTATGAGAGTGCAGCAGTTTATAAAGAACGAATGAAATTCGTCCATGATAAAAAGATCTTGAAAAGAGAGTTTAAGGCAGGGGATCTGGTATTGCTGTTCAATTCAAGACTAAAACTATTTCCGGGGAAACTGAAGTCTAAATGGTCTGGACCATTTAAAGTTGTTGATGTCTCTCCGTTTGGAGCTGTTGAATTAGCATCGGAGGATGGGCTCCGGACTTTCAAGGTTAATGGGCAAAGAATCAAGCACTACTTGGGAGTAGATGGATAGAAACATGTGGTAGAGCAGCTGGCTCTAAAAGATGATCAAATCCCAACTACAGAATGATTGCAGAAGCATCCTAGCCTCGTCGTGCCGCGACGTTAAATCAAGCGCTTCATGGGAGGCAACCCATGTGTGGTATCATTTGCTTTTATTTGTGTTGTGTTTTTATTTAGAATTCAATATCACATTTGTACTTAGGGCTATTTGAAGGGTTTTAGAATGCAAGAATGTGACGAAAGGATACAAGAATTGAAGAGGAGTGTTTGAAACTGCAGAAAAACATCAAGGTGAAAAATGCTGCACAAATGCGATCGCATTTAAGATATGCGAACCGCATTTGTGCCGCAAACTGAAGCAGAAACTTGAGCAAATATATCTGGCATAAATGCGACGAAGCTCAACAGTTCGCGGTTCACATTTAAGTTATGTGAACCGCATTCTCACCGCAAACAGAGACAGAGAATTCAGCTCAGAAGTCTGATATAAATGCGGTGGAAAATCCTACTATGCGGTTCGCATTTCCATTATGCGAAACCTAAATCATTGCATAATTTCCAGGTGCGTGTTCGCATTCCCTCCATTCTAAATCCTTCAATCTAAGTATATAAAAAAAACACAAAAACAAACAAAAAGAGAAGAGAAAACGGCAACAGAGAAAGACCTCTGACGAACATCATCGGAAAAGTAAAAGTGCAAGTTCACCAAACCTCAAAGAGTTGATTCACAGTTGTCCTAAGAACTACAATCTTCTTCACAAGGTACGTTCATCCTTTGCTCCATGTTAAATTTTTATTTCGCAAGATTAGGATTAATGTTTCATTAAAGTTTTTCGATGCTTTGGGATGGAAGATAGAAATCTAGGGTTTTCTTGCTTGAGGGATGAACATACTTGTATACTTTAAGGTATTTGCGGTCCACAAAATCAAAATGTGGACCGCACTTTGACCACATCCCTAAACCCTAGGTATCTGAGGAAGACAACATATGCGGTGATTCTGCGATTGCATAATCGATATGTGGACCGCAGAGCCACCGCAAACACAGCCAGAACATTTGGTTAGCACTAGTGAACTCTGCGGTGAATATACGATCGCATATCTCGCTTTGCGATGAGTATGCGATCGCATTTGTGTGTATCCAACAGGCTTATGCTCGACAACAATCTGCAATGGATTTGCAATTCGCATAGTGTTTATGCGATTCGCAGAATCCACCGCAGAATGCCCTCTACCTGTCACACATAAGAATGCGACGTGTTTGCGGTTCGCATAGTGGTTATGCGA
>MCJB01046369.1:0-52588 GCA_002018475.1 Nicotiana obtusifolia
ATCCAGCTAAATGTGCATTTGGTGTCCCGTCTGGGAAACTGCTGGGATTCGTGGTTAGTAGACGCGGTATTGAACTGGATATGTCAAAGATCAAAGCCATTCAATATTTACCGGCGCCAAAGAACAAAACAGAGGTGATGAGCTTGCTTGGAAGGTTAAATTACATCAACAGATTTATTGCTCAACTCACGACAACCTGTGAGCCCATTTTTAAGATGCTGAAGAAGAATGCTGTAGCCGAGTGGACTGGCGAGTGTCAAGAAGCATTTGATAAGATCAAGAGGTACCTATTGAATCCACCAGTGCTGGTCCCACCAGAGCCGGGGAGACCTCTAATTCTTTATTTGACAGTCTTGGACAATTCTTTTGGTTGTGTGTTGGGTCAGCATGATATCACAGGAAAGAAGGAGCAATCAATCTACTATCTTAGCAAGAAGTTCACTCCCTATGAGATCAAGTACACTTTGCTTGAGAGGACATGTTGCGCCTTGACTTGGGTGGCACAAAAGTTGAAGCATTATTTGTCATTCCACACTACTTACCTCATTTCTCGCATGGATCCTTTAAAGTATATCTTTCAGAAGCCTATGCCCACGGGAAGACTTGCAAAGTGGCAGATTTTACTCACAGAGTTTGATATCATCTATGTGACTCGGACTGCGATGAAAACTCAAGCCCTGGCCAATCATTTGGCCGAGAATCCGGTGGATGATGAATATGAGCCATTGAAGACTTATTTTCCCGATGAAGAGGTCATGTGTTTTGACGAGGTTGACCACGATGAAAAGCCAGGTTGGAGATTTTCTTTGATGGAGCTGCTAACATGAAAGGGGTCGGAATAGGGGCTGTGGTTATTTCTGAAACAGGGCAACATTACCCGGTAACAGCCCAGCTTCGATTTTATTGCACCAACAACATGGCTGAGTGCGAAGCATGCATTCTGGGTTTGAGGTTGGCTATAGACATGGGAATTCAAGAAATACTGGTTCTGGGAGACTCAGACTTGCTGGTCCACCAGATTCAAGGAGAATGGGAAACTCGAGATTTGAAGCTCATACCTTACGGACAATACTTGCATTATCTTTGTCAACGATTCAGGTCAGTTGAATTTAGACATATTCCCAGGATTCATAACGAGATTGCTGATGCCTTGGCCACCCTAGCGTCAATGTTGCATCATCCAGACAAGGTTTATGTTGACCCCATACATATCCAAGTTCATGATCAACATGCTTATTATAATGTGGTAGAAGAGGAAATCGATGGAGACCCTGGTTCCATGATATCAAGGAATACATCAGGTCAGGGGTATATCCGGTATATGCTACAAGTGATCAAAAGAGAACCATTCGACATCTGGCCAGTGGATTTTTCTTGAACGGAGAAATCTTGTACAAGAGGACTCCGAATATAGGATTGCTGAGGTGCGTAGATGCTAAAGAGGCTTCAATCATCATGGCCGAAGTACATTCTGGAGTTTGCGGTCCACATATGAATGGGCATGTATTGGCAAAGAAGATACTTCGAGCAGGTTATTATTGGCTCACCATGGAACGGGATTGTATCAGTTTTGTTCGCAAGTGTTATCAGTGCCAGATACACAGTGATCTGATTCATTCTCCTCCATCTGAATTGCATACAATGTCTGCACCCTGGCCCTTTGTTGCTTGGGGCATGGATGTTATTGGGCAAATCGAGCCGGCAGCGTCAAACGGGCACAGGTTTATTCTGGTGGCTATTGATTACTTTACCAAGTGGGTCGAAGCTGTGACTTTCAAGGCCGTAACCAAGAAGGAAGTGGTGGATTTTGTTCATTCGAACATCATTTGTCGGTTCGAAATTCTAAAGTTGATCATCACAGACAATGCTGCTAATCTCAACAGCCATCTGATGAAAGAGGTATGCCAACAATTCAAGATTGTGCATCAAAAGTCCACCCCGTATCGCCCTAAGGCAAATGGAGCTGTCGAGGCTTCCAACAAGAACATAAAGAAGATACTTCATAAGATGGTTCAGGATTCTCGGCAGTGGCATGAAAAGTTGCCTTTTGCACTACTAGGCTACCGCACTACTGTTCGCACCTCAGTGGGTGCAACTCCTTATCTGCTGGTATATGGAACTGAGGCAGTTATACCTGCGGAAGTTGAGATTCCATCCCTTCGGATTGTTGTAGAAGCCGAAATTGATGATAATGAGTGGGTCAAAACCCGGCTCGAGCAGTTGAGTTTGATTGATGAGAAAAGATTGGCTGCAGTATGTCACAACCAACTGTATCAGAAAAGAATGGCTAAAGCATACAAGAAAAAGGTGCGTCCCCGGAAATTTGAAGTGGGCCAGATGGTATTGAAACGTATTCTTCCTCACTAGGTGGAAGCTAAGGGAAAATTCGGACCAAACTGGCAGGGACCCTTCGTTGTGACAAGAGTGTTGCCTAATGGTGCCTTGTATTTAACATATATAGAAGGCAAATGTGTAGATATGGCTATCAACTCTGACGCCGTTAAGAGGTATTATGTATGATCTCTTTGCTCATTTTCAATTGTATCTTGTACTCGGCATGTTCAAAGTTGAAATGACGAAGGCATTTTATTCCGCTACCCAAACACTTTCATCCTTTGCTACCCCTTTTGAGCCTTATTTTTTTTTTTTTGATAGCCCTCTTTTGGAATCAGTAGCAGAAATAAGGAAAAGAAGAAGAAGAAAAGAAAAGAAACGAAAAAAAAAAGAAAAAGAAGAAAGAAGAAAAAGAAGGAAGAAGAAAGAAACAAACAAACAAAAGGAAAAGGGAAAAGTGTTTGAACTACGTTCGACCTGATTCCTGTAAAGGATACGTAGGCAGCCTTATGGTTCGGTCTCATCAAAATAAAAAATTAAAATTTTCCCAGCACAGAATATACTGGGGCAGAAATTTCAGATTCGAAAGATCTGATTCCAAAAGTTGTAATTTTACCCCTATTTCCTCCTGAAATATTTTGAGCCTTCATGCCACCCTTTCTTTCGAACCCTGTCCAAGAGCCTACATTACGGTCCAAAGGAAGCCCTTCCGATCAATCTTTGAGGATGCCGAGTCTAGCGAGATAGAGACATAATGCACATTAGGGGCAACAATCCACTCATGAGATGAGAGAAAATATAAAATGAGAGAGTCTTATTGGTGAAAACCCTCACGGGCACCGTAAGGCGATGGCGAGATGAGAGAAAATATAAAATGAGAGAGTCTTATTGGTGAAAACCCTCATGGGCACCGAAAGGCGATGGTGAGCTGAGAGAAATTCAAAATGAGAGAGTCTTATTGGTGAAAACCCTCACGGGCACCATAAGGCGATGGCGAGCTAAAAGTTGAACAAATGAGAAAAGCTGGGTGGCGAAAACTCCCGGGACTCTACAAGTCGAGTAGATTCGCAACTTTACAGAGAAAGTGGGTCAGTGAAAAGCCGGTTTCTGAGGTATGAAGTCATGTCATGGGCCAAACATGATTGGTTGGACGAACTGGACTAATCAATCCGAAATGCATGTCATGATCATTGGAGCTGGCTATCTCCCTCAGATAAGTCTTTCTTTTCTAAATTTCCCTCATATACTCATCTGTGTTCAAAATTTCCTTTTGATTCCTTTTGTCCAAAATCGTTACACTTTACTTTTTGAGTCTATCTTTAGGAGTTTCTTTCGAATTAGCCATGCTGCATAAGCAGGAAAAGGATTTCAAATCCTACTACCAGCTTCTCAATTGCGCAAAGCATAACTCGGCCAAGCATGTCATGACTTGGAATGAGGGGTATGCAAATAATTAAGGTTCAGGCAGTAAGGCAATTATTGAGTTTTGAGGAAATACAAGGACGCAACAGCGTCCAGAATGAAATGCAATGCAACATATTAAGGTTAAGGAATTCGGGTTGTTCAGAGTTTTCAATCCAATATCAATCAAAGGTCAAACAACTCTTTGCTCGCTCAAAGCCGCTGATTAGGATAAAGCATGGCAGTCAGCAGAAACGGATTCCCAGCAAGAGTTAAAACTTGAATATATTCCCCAGCAAAGGCAGACTCTCAGCAATGACGCCACAAACTAACCACCACATTTGTCAAACTAACAAATTTTATTTATCTGAAACAGGAAGCATGAAAATCTGTCAATCCACAAAGCCCTTTTGTAAAGAAGACAGGGCTCGGGAGGCTAGGGTTTCTATTCAAGAGTTCCCGGGCAAAGAGCATGGTTTAGGTAAATTCATTTTTCAATTTTCTGGACCCTCCTAGATAATGGGATTTAATTTTGAGTTTTCAGGACCCTCCTGAATAATGGGATTTAATTTTAAGTTTTCAGGACCCTCCTGGATAATGGGATTTAATTTTAAGTTTTCAAGACCCTCCTGGATAATGGGATTTAATTTTAAGTTTTCAGGACCTTCCTAGATAATGGGATTTTAGTTTTAGTTTTCAGGACCCTCCAGGATAATGGGATTTAATTTTAGTTCTTAGGACCCTCCTGGATAATGAGATTTAATTTTAGTTTTCAGGACCCTCCTGGATAATGGGATTTAGTTTTTAGTTTTCAGGACCTTCCTGGATAATGGGATTTAATTTTAGTTTACAGGACCCTCCTGGATAATGGGACTTAATTTTAGTTTTCAGGACCCTCCTGGATAATGGAATTTAATTTTTAGTTTTCAGAACCCTCCTGGATAATGGGATTTAATTTTTAGTCTCCAGCAGAATCGCCCTCCTGAATAATAGGATTTAGCTTTTTAAATTCTCAGGACCCTCCTGGATAATGGGATCTAGCTTTGAAGTTCTTAAGAAGTTTTGAGGTAGCATGATTTGATTAATCCCCGCAGGTATGCCCAGGTTTCAAACTAGGGCAGAAAATGTTTCGTTTGTTTTGTTTGCTTTGATGTAATATCAGGCGCCCACCTGAAAAACGAGGGAATACATTCAAGCTTAACTAAATCCCCAGCAGTCATTTCAAGTTTCAGCAATCAGCAACCACCTGAATAATGAGGGAATACATTCAAGTCTTAGCTATCAGGCGCCCACCTGAATAACGAGGGAATACATTCAAGTCTTAGCTATCAGGCGCCCACCTGGATAATGAGGGAATACATTCAAGTTTCGGAAAATCAGGCGCCCACCTGGAAAATAAAGGAAGCAATTCCAGAGTCGCTTCAAATTCACAAGAAGCATCAGGAGCCCGCCTGAGGAACAAGGCCATCTTTTCCAATCTTATATTGAAGATCAAGAAGAAGTTCAAGAAAGATTCAAGACAAGAAGTGAATAGGATCTTGCATTTTTCCTTTTCTCTGATGTAATTTTTCCTTTTTATTTTGATGTAATGGCAGGAACCGCGGACCGGAACTTCGACGGCACTCAACTCGAATCTCTACCTCGGTACTCCATTACTCTTCTTACTTATGAACTACACGTGGCCTGATTCCTTTGTAACCAAGGATATGTAGGCAACTCGAATACCAGGGCTCGGTCACATTCTCTTTCCTTAGTTTTGTTTTCCCAAGCAGAGATCGGGTCAAAAACATGTCTTGTTGTTCTTTGCCTGAAAACACTCCATGTTTTCCGTCAAAGAGGGGCAGCTGTAGACATGTAATTTTTGACCCGCGCTTTAGAATCACCTCTAAAAGTCGTAGTATTTTAAAATAATTATTTGAGCTTATTTTATAGGAATTCATCCTATTATTAAAATTAATTATGTTTTAGGTACAAAATTAAAAAAATATCAAAACAGTCCCAAGCTTTATTTCAATCTAAGTCTTATGTTTTTGGTGTTTTAAAATTGATTTTCAGATTCTATTTTGACCCAATCTTATAAATTTGAGCCCAATCCAAATCGAAACTCAGTAGCCCATAAAATGATCCAGCCCTTTTCTTCCCATTTGGCCACGTAGGATAACTAATTTCTGACAAAAATCTTCTAAAATCCTCTCACTCACGCAATACACACAAGGACCTTCACACACGCACTCGGATTCCCATCATCATTCACTAACAGATTTCAGAGGATTCTTCTGAGAGTGGGTTTTCTTGGAGAGCAAGAGAGGATAGAGATTGATTCTGGGGAAATTTCTACAAAGCTGAAAAAGAAAACATAGGTCTGGGGGATCGAAAAAAAACGAGAGAAACAGGGAGAAATCGAAAATGAGAGGAAGAGTATCTTGAGGTTTGGAAAATTTAAAAAAATAAAAAAAGAGTTCAAATCCGTTCAAATCTTCTTCTTCTTCCAAAATTTCAGAAAAAACCAGAAAACAGAGGAACACATTTCCGTTTTTGTCAAGTCCAGTTTCGATAGAGCAAAAATCTTCAAAAATTGGTTTCGATCGAAGTGGTACTGGAGTTCGATTGCAGTTTGCTAACCCGGGTTCCGGTCATGGTTCGTGGCCTCGTTGTTGATATCAGTCTTAAAAATCAATAGGAATCCTCGTCCAGGTACATTTCTTGACTTGCATATATTGGGATGAATAAAACATGAGTAAAGCCCTGAATATCTGTTTATCTAGATTAGCAGCTTTGTGAATCGATGTGTATAAATCACGCTTATGAAATGGGGTAAAATAGTTGAAGCCAAACATCATACGCTAAAAAAAAATTGAAACTAAAACATAGAAGTAACCTGCGTCAGTATCGACTATGTGACCGCATAACTGATATACGGTTCGCATTCTCACATTTGGGATAGACTCTGTGACCATATAACTGACATGTGGTTCGCATTTCTGGCTTGGTTGTCGCATTTTTGATATTAAAACTTTGCCCAGAACTCTGCTTCAATTTGCGGTCCCGCCGTGCGATTTTGCGGTTTGCATACACGATCCGCTATCGCATTTCGACACTGGATACTGCCCAGGATTCTTACTTAATCCGCGACCTCTCGGCATAGAATGCGAATCGCATACAAGATATGCGATCACATATTCTCCACTGGCAGTGACATTTTGCCCTCTTCTTGTTTTTCTTTGTGACTTTAAGGATCAGGTTTGGTCGAATGCATGCAACAAAAGTTAAAAGAACAAAGCCATAAACGGTATCTCTATCTTTCTTTATTTTAGATCTTACTCTCTTATTGTATTACATTGCTCGCTAGTAGCATGTTTTAGGCCGACCACACTTGGATAGGCAACAATAGGACGATAGTTAATTTTTGAGGCGAGAGGTCATTCTCTAGTTAAATTCATCCGGGGAATGCTCCGAAGGGCGTATATATTCGATATTCCGGGGAATGCCGCGAGGTACTTGTAAATGAAGATCAAAAGTGAAATTCGTTGTATCTTCGTTACGTTTTTTTATCTTTATTAGGTGGTAATGACCTCAAACCTCTTATGTGTTCGTTTTATCTCAATTCAAACGTATTATAAGCCAACTGAATCAAGTACGCAACCGTGACTCTTCGCGGGACTTGGGGAATGCCTAACACCTTTTCCCCGGGTCAAATGAACCCCCTTACCCAAATCTCTGGTGTGAGCTTAGTTTTGAATCTAAGTTCTAGAATGATGGCCTGGCACACCAAAATCAATTTGTCAGGTGGTGACTCTAAACTTTTCCCTGATTAACCTATCTCTTTGTCACTTTCCAAAATTGGAAACCCCATTTATAAGTTTTACTAAGCCTTTTCTCCACCTAAAGGGTTTAGTAAAATCTCGTTGCGCACCCCGGTAAAAAGGAGGAGTGACACTTGCTGCTGTTCTCTGTCAACTAGTAGCTGAGCTCCCAGTGTAGCTGTTATCAGCTTTTATTTGGCATCTTAGGACTTGTTTGCTGCTGTATAGGTATGTCCAAACATCTCTGTAGCTTGAAATTGAAATCATGAGTGAAATTAAAATATTTACTACGTATTTCTATAGAGTTAACATGCTTAATGGTTGAATTTGTTTGAATCCCTCTTCCTATCAATCTCTGAAATTGTGAACGTGTAAATTTTGATTGATCAGTGTCAATGGATCATATGTTAGTGGTTGTTTGGAGTTTTTTGCTAGTTTGTAATGAGATCTGAATTACTGCTGCAATATGTATTTGGTTTTCTTCACGGCTCTGTTTGTTTTGCCAAATTTGTTACCTCTGCTCCTCTATTAGCATCAGTTTTTCTATTTGTTGTTGTTTATTTAACTGAAATTTTAATTGAAACTACTCATAAACTGATTTAGTAGATACTGGTAATCATTTATCCTATCAAAACATGCTAATGTTGCTACTGCTGTGATATAGAATATACAACATGCTGAAACACAGCAGTTTATTTGGCTAAAAACAGAACTGGAGTTAATATTTTTGAGTTTAATTGAAGCTAGAAGGAAGTGTTCATCTCATATCTTCCTGTTCTGATTATTGTGCATTTGCATCTGAAATCTGAAGAAGGAACAGGGAGAAGGCCATTGGTTACTGTGTTAATCTATTATTTTGGAATTTGGGAAGCCATTTTTATGAGTTTAAAGATTGAATTAGAAAGTTTTGTAATAATTTAGTCCATCGATTTTGTAATTAATTAGTGGGTTGATAATTGTCTATATTTTAAATTTTCTCCAATTGGTCGAAATATTGTAATTGATTTATTCCTACTTATGATTATATGAATGATCTGATGAGAGCATTTGCCGAATTATCCCTTTCCTTTGATGTTTGGGCTACAATTGTAGCCCATTCCTGAGAATACAGCTTTGTCTAAGGCTGGTTTTGAGCCTGACTTTAAGCTGGCCCATTTCAGTGGCATCCAGGTCCAAATCTTTAAGAATTCCACTTGGAATTTGGTCAGCCCAATGTGGTCAAGTCTTTTGCTAGATATCATGATTTGATTTTGAGTTCGGAACTATTAATTTTAATACTTAAATTGATGAGTGTGAATCTGATTATGTATTAGCTTAAGAATTTCGTTTTTGGCCTTTTAATGTTGCAACATTGCGCTAGTCTTGTTAGTTGGGCCATGTGCTTTGGAAAATTTAGTTGATAGAACTTTGGGCTAGGGTAACTTAATGGATAGTGGGCTAGCCCAATGCGTAAAACCACAAACAGTCTAAGTAGTCAATAAATACAGTTCTAACAACTTTAGGTCCAAAAATTTCTTTTAATTAATGGAGGTGAGCCATGTAATTAGTAATGATCACCTATGGCCCTCTTAATAGTTAAATACAAATTTAAAAGCAATTAAGTCTTAAACGCCTTAAACTTTCGTAGCTTGCTTTTAGGCACGATTAATAAACATTGTGACTATGGGTACGGTTCCCATGACATAGTATAATAATGTCAATTTCGGGGGTGCCTTTTAGGTGACTCGATTTTAACAACTTCAAATAAGAAAAGATTTCGAAATAATTTAAGGTGCGCCGCGCCGGATACAATTTCAAAATGCATGGCCCTCATTAATCAATATTAAAATCATTAGAAAATCGAGGTGTGCTATTTAGTAAATTTTCATGGCCCTTGAAAAGTTGAAAACGCGTAGTTGCATTAGGCGCATTACATTAATAATTCACTTTCCTAAACTCGGGTGCGCATTTATGCGACTCAAATCCAAATCTCAGCGTTAAATAAAATATGTTACGCATTATGGGTGCATTTGTGTGACGTGGTTCATGGCATATTTTAAACAACGTTGCAATTCTCCAATAATTGAACAAAAGCGGTTAAAGATAAAATGTACCATAGGCTAGAAACATGTATTCAAATCAGATAATAAGCCAATTATAATAGTTGAGCGACCGTGCTAGAACCACGGAATCCGAGGGTGCCTAACACCTTCCCTCGGGTTAACAGAATTCCTTACTCAGAATTTCTGGTTCGCAGACTTCACAAGGAAAGTCGAAATTTTCCTTGATTTGGGATTGAAAAATAAACCGGTGACTTGGAACACCAATCAAAATATTCCAAGTGGCGACTCTGAAAAAATTAAATAAAATAATCCCATTTCGAATAATGTCACTTTAATTGAAAAAATTCCTTTATATACTCTTCGGGGGTATACGAAAGGAGGTGTGGCACTAATGTTATAGACAATTGGTGACAAATAACTATTCGTCTTAATATTAGTTATATTTTGGCTACAAAATAGTTTCGTCACTAAAAGTTTTATATCTTTTGCAACCTTAGATTTGTCACTAATAGCATAAACAAATTAGTGACAATCATTGTATCATCTATATTTAACCTATAAAATTATTAGGTACCATAAAAATTTTATCACTAATTATTGAATTTTTGAAACAAAAATTAGAGTCGTACTTAAAAGCACACGTCACATACATGTAGTGACGAAACACAAATTTCGTGGTGATAGTTTTACCTATTAAGGTTTTCCATCAAAAAGATGGATTGTCGCTAGTTATTTAGTAACATTAGTCACAATATTTAAAATTGGTGACAAACTAGCTTCGTCTCTAATACTATAGGCAGCTAGTGAAAAACATTATTCTTAAAATTAGTTATATTTTCGCGGTGAAAAAGTTTGGTGACTACCTGTATTATCTATAATATATTAAAAACAAAAACGTCCTTAGTAAAATATCGTTCGTCTTTTTTATCCTTCAAAAATAAAGTTAACAATATATAAAATAATCATTTAATTATAGCTCTACTATTTATGAATATTCATTTAATTAGTTTCCTAATATTTAGAAAAGTCATTTAATTTTTTCCTAATATTTAGGTATTTGAAATCAACTAAAATTTTATATGTTAGTAAAATTTTCCTTATCTTAATTATGTAGATTATTTTCACCCCAACTAAGATTCTCAAACATATGTAGTTAACATTATGACTCAAGGTAGTATTTTTTTAATTTTTGTATTTTATTTAAACATATTGAGGGACTTGGTTTTATTACACTCTAATAAAGAGGATAAGAATAAGTAAGATTTAAATTATTATAATCATATGTTGGTCAATTATCCGCTACAAGATAGAATTTACATTAAAAAAAATAGTTTAATCCTCTTCTTAATATTTAAAATTTTTAAAACAACTAAAGTTCTGTATGTGAAATATCAGATCGGCTTATTAATCCTTTGAACATATAATTCTTATGGATAATAATATAGTTATAGTTAAACATTAAAAATTTGGGATGAGATAATATTAACAATTTGATTGAAGGAAAATTATTTCCTCTAATGTTGAGAATGAATAAATAAATTTTTGAACTAATTTAACAAAATAAGTTTTTGAATCAACTAATTAGTTATAAAATTCAATTCAATTATTTTACAAACTAATCATATAATTAGCAATTGCAAAATTTATAGTGCACATCAATTTATTTTCATAAGAAAAGCATTGAGGGTAAAAAAAAAAAGCAATATTAGTTCCAATATAGTATTAAGAAACAAATTGGTAAAAATACAAAGTTAAAGTAAGTACGAATAAAATAGTAGAAGACAATATATATTGTAAATGACTTATCATTAATTATTTTTTCTTCCTTTGCATTTTTCCAACAAATGACAAATTATATTAAGTTATTTATTATAAAATATTAACTCAATATTGATTATTTTTTGACTTTACATTGCCACTTATTAGCTTTAGCTTTTTTTTAGGAGTTGACAACAACATTATTTTTTCCCACAACGTCCGTAATATTTCTTTGTTAGTTTTAATAAATGGAAGCAATTTAGTTTAATTATTGGTATTTATGATAATAATCATGAATTGGTACTTGCTAACACAAATTTTAATCTTTTGGTATTTTGTGGTAATACAATATATTCAAAGTGTAAATAAATTGACAACAATATATTTCATAGTTAGTAAATTTTTTCTTATTATTGATAAAATACTTAATTTCTTTTCGCCATAAATTAAAATACTTAATTTTCTTGCAACTTTTTTTTTAATTTCAATTTTTCCTTCAAAGTTCACGAAAAAGCAGCGGCAAATTTCCCTCCTTTTTTCCCAAATCTCTCTTTTAATTGATTACTACCATTTATTTTCATTTCTCCCTATTTTTCCTCCTCACATCTCTTTATGTGATCTTCAACCCCCAATAAAACCCTTGCCCAAGTAAAATCTGCTATCATTTTCAGTATCAATATATTACTTCTCTCTCTGTATGTGTGTCTCTTCTCCAAAACATTTTCTTGATTTACTAGCATAGAAGACCCAATCTGGGATAATGAGCGTTTCAAAATAGGGTATATAATCTACTCTACTTTCTTTCGATATGTATTTAGGGCATTATAAATTTGGATATCTCCAGATGGCATATGACATGTATGTATTGATGTGTTTTTATTTATTTTAATTTTATTTTAAGGGTATCAAGAAATTTTGTCTATTGTTCTTTAATTTTTGAGAGGTTAAAAGCTCAAATTTTATCTCTTAGTCTGAATGTGGTTACAGCCAAAGAAGAACTGGAGTAAGTATCTTTATCAGTACTTATTTCTCGTTCTATTATTCTTATTAATTAATGTTTGATTTATAATTAACGTTTAAAATATATGGTTTCTAAATCATGTGATCATTAAGTATGTACTAAAATTATAACCTTTTTTCCCTTTTCTCAGGTACATGAAGATGAAAATTTATTCAAGAGTGAAGTTATTAGACACATTAGCATTTGGAGAAGCAACATACTTTATTTTTTTATATCAATATTCATGTATTTTGATTAGACTTAGATAAACTTTACTTTATTTATGTTTTTTAAGAGTTTGTAAGAGATATTATTTTAATATAGTGTAGTTCTTAATTATAAGATCATGGGTGCAAATTTTTGTTGTTACCTTGTATGTTTTATTATATTATTTCCAATTAGTATACTCGAGGTTATTTTATTGACTACGAATTAACTTTGTTTTATGTCAATTGTAATTGTCATTAATCATGATAATTATAGTAATAGTTTTATTTTATCATTGAAAGCAATATTTTTTAGCGACAAAATAATAGTTTTCCATTAGAAAATTATAAATTTTTAAAAATAGCCAAGTTGTCACTAATTTATTTATTTAGGGACGAAATACGTTTTTGTCACGACCCAAAAATTTTACCATAGGCGTTGTGATGGCACCTAGTCTCTAAGACTAGGTAAGCCGATTATAATTACATTTCGAGCCATTTTTTAAAAACATATAATGTTAATACAAGTGTCGAAACCAATAATGGAAATAATTATAACAACCTCCCAAGACTGGTAATACTTAGTCACAAACTCTAACTGAATACATGCAATGATCAAAAGGATCGAATATACAATACTTTTTAAATAAGAGTTGACAGTACAATAAAACGGAAAGACTTCAAGGGACTGCGACGGCCAAGAAGATCTACCTTGAATCCTCGCGATCAACACCCTAACTCTGTCCGAGTTCGATATCTCCAATACCTGACTCTGCACAAAAATGAGCAAAAGTGTAATATGAGTACATCACAGTCGATACCCAGTAAGTATCAAGGCTAACCTCGGTGGAGTAGTGACGAGGTACAGTCAAGACACTCACTAGTCAATTAACCTGTGCAATATAGCATACAAAAATAATAGAAAATAAATTACAATGGTAGCAACAACAATCAACTAGTGATATAAATAGCAAGGCAGCAAGAACACCATAAATATTGATGTAACAACTCGACCGGTTGTTTTGAGCTCTAGCGCGTCGTTTAGAGGTTTGAGACCTTGAGTAGCTTCAATTCAGGTATTATGACTTGTACGTGTAGTCGGAATCGAATTTCGGGAAGTTCGGGATTTATTTGAAAAGAAAATTCTAATTTCGGAAGCTTTAAGTTGGAAGAATTGACTAAGGTTTGGCTTTTGAGTAAACGACCTCGGAATCAGGATTTGAAGGTTCCAATAGGTTCGTATGATGATTTCAAACTTGGGCGTGTGTTCGGGTTGAGTATCAGATCATCCGGGAGCATTTTGGTATTTATTATGGAAGATTGACATTTTGAAGGTTTAAGAATTTCTTAAGTTTGGTTTGTAGTGGATTTTGATGTTATCGATGTTCATTTGGAGTTCCGAGCCTTGGAATAGTTTCGTTATGTCATTTATGACTCGGTTCTGAAATTTGAAGTCATTTCTAGATTGATTTGATAGTTTCGGCACAAGATATAGAATTTGAAAATTTATAAATTTGATTCGAGGCGCAATTCATGATTTTGATATTGTTTGACGTGGTTTAAGGTTTCGACTAAGTTCGTATTGTATTTTGGGACGTGTTGGTATATTTGGTTAAGGTCCCGGGGGCCTCGGGTGTGTTCCGGATGAGTCCTAGATTAATTTGGAGCTTTGTGGTATTGCTGAAGGGCCTGAGTTCTGGTGCAACCGCACCTGCAGAAAATGGGCCACAGGTGCGACGCCGCAAAAGCGGCAAGGCAAGAGTAGGAGCGGACCCTGGCTAGGCAGTGTTGGGACCACATATGTGATCGTTGGGGCAGGGCAGAAGCGGAGGTTGGCCAAAAGGCCTGGGCCGCAGAAGCGGACATCAACGCGCAGGTGCGCGAGCGCAGAAGCGCTTGAGGTCTGTAGAAGCAGAAGCGCAGATGCGCTACATGGGGCGCAGATGCGAGGACTGTTGGGTTGAGATGGAGCCGCACCTGCGATGGATTTTTCGCAGGTGCGGAGCCGCAGAATCGGCTATTGGACCGCAGGTGCGAAGGTCGGGCTGGGCAGTGTGTTTCTTTAAAACGAGGGTTTAGCTCAATCCCACTTCATTTCATCCATGGAAGCCAATTTTGAAGCACTTTTAGAGTGCCATCTTCATCAACTATCATGAGGTAAGTGATTCCGGCGTATTGTGAGTTAAATACAAGATTTATATATGGATTTAGACATGAGAATTTGTAGAAATTTGGGATTTTGAAGGAAAACCTAGAAATTGGTATTTTTGAATTTTTACCACAGAATGTGGACATGGAATTGGGAATAAATCATATGTTTGAGTTCGTAGTGTTATGCTTTAATGATTATCTTCGGAAATTTTCGGAATCCGGGCACGTGGGCCCGAGGGTGACTTTATCAATATTCCGAGCAGGGTTGAAAATTGTTATAAATTGATTTATTATGAGTATTAGAGTATATGTTCATGATATTTCACATTTATTTACTAGTTTTTGAGCGACGAGCGCCAGTTTGAGTTGTTAGAAAAGCTTTGGAGCCGGTTATGTAACTTCGAAGCGAGATAAGCCTCTTTTCTAATTCGTGCATAATAATTTGGGATAATTTGGATTGGGCAGTACGACCTCGGAGCCGGTTCTTGAACTTCGGATCGGGCCGGTTATGGAACTTTAGATCGGGCAGTACGACCTCAGTATAATTCGTGCGTAATAATTCTTGGAGGCCAATTATAATTTATATTGTTTCATTGGCTTGAGAGATTAATTTGTTAAATGATGAAAATTAATTTAGGATTTACTATCAGTGAAAGAATTATTTATTTATTTCTGGTTATTGAGTTTTCGGTTGAATTTACCTAATCCATGCTTAAATTATAATTTTGGTATTTTATTGTTAGCCCATAGTAAGTGTCGAAGTCGACCTCTCGTCACTACTTCTTCGAGGTTAGACTAGATACTTACTGGGTACACGTTGTCTTACGTACTCATGCTACACTTGCTACACATTTTGTGCAGGTACATATATCTCTAGTGGTCTTGTGGGCGCAGAGGCGCAGGTATTGCGGGGAATTAGGTGAGCTGCATCACATGTTACGGGTCCGCAGCACACAGAGTCTCCATCAGAGTTATTTACATTCTCCTGTCTAATTTGTATTCCAGACAGATGTTGTATTTTATCATATTTCCTAGTTGATACTCATGCACTTGTGACACCAGATTTTGGGGGTTCCTACTGGATGTTTAGTATGGTAGTTCACGTAATTATCATTGTTTCTCCCTGTAAATTCTATTTCATACTATTTAATTACTAGAAATTATGATTTCAAAAGGAATAAAAAATGAGTAATTAAGTGGATCAATCATCGTTGGCTTGCCTGATGGCGGCGTTAGGCGCCATCACGACTTATAGCGGATTTTGGGTCGTGACAATTGCCCAAATGAATAATGAACACAAGCACAACCAATTAATCAAGTCCTTCAAAATATACATCTTTTATCAATAAGTTTTTTGAACAGAAATCTTTAGACTATAATCCTTTCAAATAAGTATCTTACGAATATAATTATTCAAATAAATATCTTTCGAATATAATTCTTTCAAATAAATATCATTCGAATATAATTCCTTCAAATAAATATCTTTCGAATATAATCCTTTCAAATAAATATCTTTCGAATATAATTCTTCAAATAAATATCTTTCGAATATAATTCTTCAAATAAAATCTTTCAAATATAATTCTTTCGAATATAATCCTTCCAAAAATATCTTTTGAATATAATTCCTTCAAATAAATATCTATCAAATATAATCATTTCAAATAAGTATCTTTGAATATAATCCTTTCAAATAAGTATCTTTCGAATATAATTCTTCAAATAAATATCTTTCGAATAAAACTCTTTTCAAGTAAAACCTCATTTCAAAATCATAAAAATTACGGGTCTCAGCCCACTTTCATATTTCCACGGCACCTTGTGCTCATATCTATATCACAACTGCACGGACAACTCAGGTGCCAATATTATCATCATTTACTCGCGGCACCTCGTGCCCACGTTTCATATTACAAATGCACGGAAATTCACAAGGCAGAAATATAATAATATAAAGAAATGATTGAGAAGTGAACAATGAGAAATTACAGAAAGAAAACAACACAGAAAATAGAGATAAACAACAGGGGCGCTCCCGAGGTATCGCCTCATAGTCCAAAAAGTAAATACATAACAGGGGAGCTCCCGAGGTATCGCCTCGTAGTCCCAAAAGTAAATATGCAACAGGGGAATCTCCCGAGGAACCGCCTCGTAGAACCACCTCGTAGTCCCAAAAGTAAATATGCAGACAAAGTGATCTCCCGAGGAACCGCCTCGTAGTCCCAAAAGTAAATATGCAGACAAGGGGATCTCCTGAGGAACCGCCTCGTAGTCCCAAAAGTAAATATGCAATCGTAAAGATGGAAAAATAACTCAGCAAGAACGACCGCTTCTTAAATCCAAATTTCTGATAAATATATTAAAGTCTCAATTTAAACTTATTTAATAAATTATTTGCAGATGAAAAATCCATAATATAATTATTTCTAGGAGATGTCAACTCAACAAACACACAGAATTCACATAAAAATCACAGTAGCAATCACACCAAATTATCATATAAAACAAATTCGACAAACAAAGAACAAGGCATGACAAATAAGGATTTAATAAGTGCCAACAATTTCCAATTTAACACTTAAAAATGCCAACGACTTTAAACCAATAAAATTTGCACACAAAAGCCCGAGTATGTACTCGTCACCTCGCGTACACGGCTTTTACATTACACAAATGACACATACGACTCAATGTGTAAGGGGTAATTTCCCACTCAAGGTTAGGCAAGATACTTACCTTTTTTGAAGTTATGCCGATATTTCGAAATAATTTTCTTGCTTGAATTGACCTTCGGACAGCTCAAATCTATCCAAATTAATTGTATAACTTCATTCAAATTCATCGAAAATAATTTCGGATAATAAAATATCAACGTAATATTTTGCATTAAAAAAGTCAACCAAAAGTCAACGCGGGGCCCGCCTCTCGGAACCCGACAGAAACTTTACGAAATCCAAACACCCATTCCGATATGAGTTTAACCATATCAAATTTACCAAATTCCGATAGCGAATCGACATCCAAATCTTTAATTTTCGTTTTTGAAAGATTTTGCAAAAATCACATTTTCTTCCAATTGACACTAATAAAAGATGAAAATAATCATGGAATCATGAAATATAATAAAAACCGAGTGGGAAGCACTTACCCCAATCTATTTGGTGAAAATTCTCTCAAAAATCTCCCATATCCGAGTTCCCTAGCTCCAAAAATGTTAAAATGAGCTAAAAAACAAAATTGCTCAGTAAAAACCCATTTTCCATTACTAAAAGTCCATTTCCCGTCACTAAAAGTCCATTTTCCGTCACTAAAGGTCCGTACCAGAACCTACTTGCACCAACAATTTAATATTTCACTAAAAAGGCTCTAACTCCATCATACGAACTCGGAATTCGACGATTCTTGTTCCTATGAGTCACAAATAATAATACGAACCTAGTCGTTCAATCGTAACTCAATTCGGAGCTCATTTGTTTATTGCGATACCAATTTCACTCGTTAAACAATTAACTCATATTTCACGCTAAAAACCCAATCGCGACTTGATGAAATTAGACCAAACATTCCAGATCATTCCTATAATTCATTATCAAACTCCCGGAAGTCTCGAAATCAAAAATTTGATCTCTAGAACTAAAATTGGACCTTTGGATCATTACATGATTATGCTCAAAACACCAAACTCTTCCAAAAACTCTTCTAAAACTCATCCGAGCCCCATGGGACCCCAACCAAGTATACTAACAAGTCCCATAACGTGATACGAACTTAGTCGATGCCTCAAATTTTATTAAACAACACTAAAACACGAATCGCACCCCAATTCAAGATTAATGAAAACTAATGATTTCCAAATTTTACATTTGATGCCGAAACCTATCAAATAAATCCGGAATGAACCCAAAATTTTCACACGAGTCCTAAATGACATAATAGAGCTGTTCCAAGTTTCGGAATCGAATTCAACCCCGATATCAATAAAGTCAACTCCCGGTCAAACTTTCTAAAAATCTTTCGTTTCAACTTTCGCCAAAATGCGTCAAATTGTCCTACGGACTTTCAAATCCAAATCCGGACATATGCATAAGTCCGAAATCACCATAAGAAGCTATTGACATCATCAAAATCCCATTCCTGCATCGTTTGCTCAAAAGTCAAACTCCGATAAACTCTTTTCATTTAAGCTTCAAAAATAAGGATCGTTCTTCCAATTTAATTCCGAACCTTCCAAAACCAAACTCGACCGCACACGTAAGTCATAATGCATATTACGAAGTAGCTCGGGATAAGTCGCTGAACGGAACATTAATTTTTGAAACGACAAGTCGGGTCGTTATATTCTCCCCCTCTTAAACAAACATTCATCCTCGAACGTGCCAAGAATCTTTCTGAGAACATTAAATTACTGTGAATATTATTACACACATACTCGCGGGTGATTCTACGTCACCGCAAATTTAACACTGATTCGACAACGCCATCTCAATTGAAGATTATTTCTTTCATCCACATTTATAAACTTTAAAACCAATTTTCTTGCACTCCAAACTTTTAAAAAGGCCTGATTTTCACATCAATACATGGTATTAGTCTCAACCGGTTGCAGCAACTTGTGTCTATGTACACATCATACTTATGCCCATAGACACATCTCTGGTCATAATAGCTGTTCATAATTAATTCCAGCATCATCAATTAACCTCATATAAACCAAAACCTCATTTCGAAATTTCACAATACTGACAGCAAAACGTGAGGCATGAAGATCTCATAATTATTTACCCGACTTAACGAGTCACATTTAACGCCACCTGGACACTCACTTCGTTGGATAAAACTCAATAATTACAGCACGAAATGGCTAAATATGCACAGAAAAAATACATACAAGAATTATCAAATAAGCCTAACAAGCATGACTCCCTATTAATACTGTAGTACAAATTTAATTTCATAAGGGAGAATTTAAACACATAAATTTTTATCATAAGGATTTTGTCCTTATATAACTTCCACTTCGGCTTGTAGCCTAGTTTAAATATTTCACATCATATTAAAATGCGAAGATCCCGTCCTCAGCTCTGAGTCACAAGTAGTATTCACATCGTGCCAACCGAAATCATTCCATTTCATTTTTCTTCTTTTAATAAATTTCTGATAAATAATTTCACAACACATAATGAACCCCCATACAGATAGGGCATATAAATCACAATTTGTAACCAATTATACCAAAATCACATCAAAACTCACCGTAATGAGTAACAAAAAGTCACTTTTAGCCTCAAGCTCTCAATAGTAATCTAAATAGAATGATAGACACTGCTATCGCTATAGAATCTCCCAACAGGGATAAACAAAAAACTAGATTACAGAATTACGAAGCTCGCCCATAAGTGGAGCATGATAGGAGGACTCACCTCGATACACAGAACCAGATCAAATTAAGGAAAATATTCCTTTATAACAAATCAAGATCGTACCAGTAACGACTACATCTGGTATATCGGACTCAGCCAATTCATAGCAATTATATCAACCGGATGGGTCTCCCCCTCTAGGGCGCCCTCTACCAGCCTATCCTCCACCCCTAACTGGCTTTGCACTTGGAGTATTAACTGGAATAAAGCCTGTAGCCTGAGTGTTTTGATGAAATTCGCCTCTCCCAAGTCTGGAAAAATCTCTCATGATGTGCCTAGTATCACCACACTCATAAAAACCCCTCTGAGGTCACAACTGCTCGTGCTGGTTCTTTGCCGGATAACTGAAATAACCACTATCAGAACCACGTGCCAGTGGTGCACTAAAAGTATTAACTGGAGCACTACAAGTAGTCTAAATTGCGGACTGGGCTGACCGACTGCCCGGGCCTCCGCCATGATGAGTCATAGCTGTAGAGTAGAATCCACTGAATCCTCCAGAGTTCCGAGACCTTTTAGTCTCCTTAGACTCATTTTCCTCACTCCAAACACGTTCTAACATTGCGGTAATCTCTACTACTTGCTGAAATGGAATGTCAGTCTGCAACTCTCGAGCCATACATATTTTAAAATCTTAATCGAGCCCTTCGATGAATCTATGGACTCGCTCTCTATGGAACCAAGATAGGTGCATGACGGGCTAACTCACTAAACCTAATAGCATATTCTGACACCGTCATGGTGCCCTGACGCAACCGTTCAAACTCTATGCGCCATGCATCCCGGAGAGTCTAGGGAACAAAATCTTTCAAAAACATCTCTAAAAATTGAGCCCAAGTTGGTGGTGTTGCGTCTGCTGGTCTACCCCCTTCATAAGCTTGCCATCATTGATACGCTGCTCCTGACCAGTGCTCTAGCTGCGACATGTGCCCTTCCTCGGCCTCCACCTCGGCCCTGGCCTCTTGTGGCCCTAGCAGAATCGCGGGTGTCTACTCAGCTGACTCGGTAGCTCGTGTCCTCACCATTTGTGAGAGAATAGAGATACAAAGGCTCAAACTCCAAAATCAACAAATTTCACATGACAGGAATGAAAAAAGTGGAGATTTCCTAACAGTTCTGTAGCCTCTCGAAGATAAGTACAGATGTCTCCGTACCGATCCGCAAGACTCCACTAGACTCGTTCGTGACTCGTAGAACCTATGAACCTAAGGCTTTGATACCAACTTGTCACGACCCAAAAATCTCATCACAGGCGTCGTGATGGCACCTAGTCTCTAAGACTAGGTAAGCCGATTATAATTACATCTCGAGCCATTTTTAAAAAAACATATAATGTTAATACAAGTGTCGAAACCAACAACGAAAATAATTATAACAACCTCCCAAGACTGGTAATACTGGGTCACGAACTTTAACTGAATACATGCAATGATCTCAGTGATCGAATATACAATACTTTTTGAATAAGAGTTGACAGTACAATAAAATGGAAAGATTCCAAGTGACTGCGACAGCCAAGCAGCTCTACCTTGAATCCTACACGATCAACACACTAACTCTGTCCGAGTCCGATATCTCCAATACCTGGCTCTGCACAAAAATATGCAGAAGTGTAGTATGAGTACATCACAGTCGATACCCAGTAAGTATCAAGACTAACCTCGGTGGAGTAGTGACGAGGTACAGTCAAAACACTCACTAGTCAATTAACCTATGCAATATAGCATACAAAAATAATAGAAAACAAATTGCAGTGGTAGCAACAACAATCAACTAGTGATATAAACAGCAAGGCAGCAAGAACACCAGATATATTACCCAAATGAATAATGAGCACAAGCACAACCAATTAATCAAGTTCTTCGAAATATACATCTTTTATCTACAAGTTTTTCGAATAGAAATCTTTAGAATATAATCCTTTCAAGTAAGTATCTTAAGAATATAATTCTTTCAAATAACTATCTTTCGAATATAATTCCTTCAAATAAGTATCTTTCGAATATAATCCTTTCAAATAAATATCTTTTGAATATAATTCTTCATATAAAATCTTTCAAATATAATTCTTTCAAATATAATTCTCTCAAATAAACTCTTTCGAATATAATTCCTTCAAATAAATTCTTTCGAATATAATCCTTTCAAATAAAATATCTTTCGAATATAATTCCTTCAATAAATATCTTTCGAATATATACCTTTCAAATAAGTATATTTCGAATATAATTCTTCAAAAAATGTCATTTGAATATAATCCTTCAAATAAGTATCTTTTGAATATAATTCTTCAAATAAATATCTTTCGAATAAAACTCTTTTCAAGTAAAAGTCTCCATGTGACACCTCATTTCAAAATCATAAAACTTACGGATCTCTTCCCACTTTCATATTTCCACGGCACCTCGTGCCCATATTTCTATCACAACCGCACGGACAACTCACGTGCCAATATTATCATCATTTACTCGCGGAACCTCGTGGCCACATTTCATATCACAAATGCACGAAAAATTCACAAGGCAGAAGATATAATAATATATTCAAATGACTGAGAAGTGAACAATGAGAAATTAAAGAAAGAAAACAACACAACAAATAGAGATAAACAACAGGGGCGCTCACGAGGTACCGCCTCCTAGTCCAAAAGTAAATACATAACAGGGGAGCTCCCGAGGTACCACCTCGTAGTCTCAAAAGTAAATTTGCAACAGGGAGATTTCTCGAGGAATCGCCTCGTAATCCCGAAAGTAAATATGCAGACAGGGGGATCTCCCGAGGAACCACCTCGTAGTCCCAAAAGTAAATATACAGACAAGGAGATCTCCAGAGGTAACGCCTCGTAGTCCCGAAAGTAAATATGCAGACAGAGGGATCTCCTGAGGAACCACCTCATAGTCCCAAAAGTAAATATGCAGACATGGGGATCTTCCGATGAACTGCCTCGTAGTCCCAAAAGTAAATATGCGACCCGCAAATATGGAAAAATAACTCAGCAAAAACGACCGCTTCTTAAATCCAAATTTTTGATAAATATATTAACGTTGCAATATAAACTTATTTAATAAATTACTTGCAGATGGAAAATCCATAATGTAATTATTTTCAGGAGATGTCAACTCAACAAGCACACGGAATTCACATAAAAATCACAGTAGCAATCACACCAAATTATCATATAAAACAAATTCAACAAACAAAGAAAGAGGCATGACAAATAAGGATTTAATAAGTGCCAGCAATTTCCAATTTAATACTTAAAAATGCCTACGACTTTAAACCAATAAAATTTGCACATATAAGCCCGAGTACGTACTCGTCACGTTCTGTACACGATTTTCACATTACACAATGGCACATACGACTCAATGCCTAAGGGTAATTTACCCACTCAAGGTTAGGTAAGATACTTACCTTTTTTGAAGTTATGCCGATATTCCAAAATAACCTTCTTGCTTGAATTGACCTTCGGACAACTCAAATCTATCAAAATTAATTGTATAACTTCATTAAAATTCATCGGAAACAATTCCAGATAATAAAACATCAACTTAAAATTTTGCATTAAAAAGTCAACCAAAATTTTCATGAAATCCGAACATCCATTCCGATATGAGTTCAACCATACCAAATTTACCAAATTCCGATAATGAATCGACCTCCAAATCTTAAATTTCGTTTTTGAAAGATTTTGCAAAAATCTCATTTTTTTTCAATTGATTCACTAATAAAAGATGAAAATAATCATGGAATCATGAAATATAATAAAAACCGAGTAAGAAATACTTACCCCAATCCATTTGGTAAAAATTCTCTCGAATATCCCGCAAATCCGAGTTCCCTAGCTCCAAAATTGTTGAAATGAGCCAAAAACAAAACTGCTCAATAAAAACCCATTTTCCATCACTAAAAATCCATTTTCCGTCACAAAGGTCCGCATTAGAACCTGCTTGCACCAGCAATTTAATATTTCACTAAAAAGGCTCTAACTTCATCATACGAACTCAAAATTCGACGATTCTTGTTCCTATGAGTCACAAATAATAATATGAACCTAGTCGTTCAATCGAAACTCAATTCGATGCTCATTTGCTCAATGCGATACCAATTTCGCTCGTTAAACAATTAACTCATGTTTCGAGCTAAAAACTCAATCGCGACTTGATGAAATTAGACCAAACATTCCAGATCATTTCTATAATTCATTATCAATCTCCCAGAAGTCTCGAAATCGAATTTTGATCTCTAAAACTAAAAATGGACCTTTGGATCATTACATGTTTATGCTCAAAACACAAAACTCTTCCAAAAACTCTTCCAAAACTCATCCGAGCCCCATGGGAGCCCAACCAAGTTTACTAACAAGTCCCATAACATGACATGAACTTAGTCGATGCCTCAAATTACATTAAACAACACTAAAACACGAATCGTACCCCAATTCAAGCTTAATAAAAACTAACGAATTTCAAATTATACATTCGACGCCGAAACCTATCAAATCAATCCAGAATGATCCCAAATTTTGTACATGAGTCCTAAATGACATAATGGCGCTGTTCTAATTTCCAAAATTAAATTTCGACCCCGATATTAATAAAGTCAACTCCTGGTCAAACATTTTAAAAATCTTCCATTTTTTAACTTCTGCCAAAATGCGTCAAATTGTCCTACGAACTTCCAAATCCAAATCCGGACATACGCCTAAGTCCGAAATCACCATACGAAGCTATTGACATCATCAAATCCCATTCCAGAGTCGTTTGCTCAAAAGTCAAACTCCGGTTAACTCTTTTCATTTAAGCTTCAAAAATAAGGAGTGTTTTTCCAATTTAATTCCGAACCTTCCAAAACCAAACTCGACCGGACACGCAAGTCATAATACGTATTACGAAGTTGCTCGGGACCTTAAGTTACTGAACGGGACGTTAATTCTCAAAACGACAAGTTGGGCCGTTACAGTTTTTTTTCTATAAAAGATAGTCTTTAGTGACAAAACTGCGTCGTTACTAATTAAACTAAATAGTTAGTGACAAGGTAGTTTTGTCGGCATTAATGCACTTTTTAGTAACGAAAATACACTATTTACTACAAATTGTTTTATATTTTTTATGACAAACAAGTTCATCATAAAATACTATATATTTAGGGACGAAAAAAAATTTGTACTTATATAATTTTATTTAGCGACGAAACACAAAATTGTCGTTGTATCCTATTAGTGACGGTGTTTTAAGGACGAAATATTGACCAAAAAAATTTCGTCACAAAAGTTCTTTGGTGACAAAAAATGAACTTTTGGTGACGAAATAGTTCATCACTAATAATCAAATTTGTTGTAGTGAGAGTTTTCACATTTTCGGTTTTGAAAAATGAGACTACTCCTGTATATTTATAGCCAACAATTTGGGTTTAAACAGGCGCCAAGATACCTGTTCGTTTGAAATGATGTCTGTTTGCCAGAAGCCGAAGCCAAGCGAGCGACGAAGACGACGGCGCAAGCACTACTTCTTCTCAACTCTTTTAAGAGCTAGAAAATGTGCTTCTCTATATAAGCACAAGAATTTCCTTTCCATTTTATTGATGAGGGACAGAATACTTTAGTAAAAGAATACTTCAAACTTTTTGTTTCCCTCCATTTCCCATTTTCCATTTACACCTCTTTTATTTCATTAGATAAAAACCAACAATACTTAGGATAGCATACAGAACGCGAAAACCTTTCAAATTTAGATATTAGAAAAAGCTATGTGCTAAGCACTGATTATTTGAAACTAGTTTCGTAAAGAAGTAACCAGTGAGAGTTTACGTAAGACAAAAACTATGTGCCAAGGACTGATTATCTGACTCTAACTGAATTGCAATGGGCATAGTTAAGAGCTTTAACATTTAACTCAGGATCAGCTCATCATATCAGTTATGCAAAAAATCACATTTTCATTCTTTCTTTTATTAGATTTTTAATAATTTCAAACATTCTGAACATGCATTCTTTTTCACATTTAATATCTATTATACCATCTCTGCAGACTGCAGAAAGCTACAATATTTTATTACGTAGTAACATTCACAGAGAATTTGTAACCTTTTCCTATTTCGTTTTAAGCTATATTCTGGATAGATAGATCAGAAACAAATTCTTATTTTTTTTCATCAGTCAAGACTCAATAGAAACGACCAAATTTAGTTGTTATTGGACTTTGTAGGCATATTATTTACCCTCAAAATCGGATAACAATTAAATTTGTAAATGGTTTTAAGGATACACGGATTAATTTAATACAAAACGATAAATTAGATTAAAACGAACAAATATAAATACAGTAAATTTAAACCACGAGGGGAAGATGTCCTCAGCCTTAGTGAATTATTTGCCCTTGACCCGGGTTCACAATAGTCAATATTAATGAATGAAATAAAAGCTTAGAATAACGGACAAATAATAGTATATTGCCTATGAATGCGTGTTACAACGTGCTTGATGAATCATCAGACTCCCCCTTTATATAGTAGGGGAATTCTACTCTAAGTATAACTCTATAAAAGGTAAAAAATCTTCTGTTTATCTGATTGCCGGTTCTTCATCGATACGCGCCGAGATCCATGCCATGAAATCCGGCTGATTACGGATATTACGGCCTCCTGTTGGCCGTGCTTGATTGCCCGGTGACGCTCTTTGAAGTCCTTCAGGTTTTAGGTCGATCTCGAATCATGACCCCGATAATATCGAGGATCGATGATCGGCCCCCGTACTCTGACTCGAGAATATCCTTGCTTTGATTCCAATCTTTCATTGTCATATCTCGAGCTGGTTTTACCCTGTTGGAGGCCAGAGTATATCATGAGCCCGTTTTTACCCGTATATAGATAGTCACCTCGTTTCTAGGAAAGTAAGTTGTTGAGAAACGACATGAGCATCCTGATTCCTTCTTCGATACACCGTGACATAAACAACAAAAAGCCCGTAACATCTCGTCAGTCATGTCATAATGCCATTAAATGCATGTTAGCCGGTGGTCGGCTGTCCCTGGAGGCAAAGCATCACGGCACCGCTATAAATAACCCCTCTTTCGTTCATTTTTTACTTTACATTAAACCGTCTACCTCGTACCCTCAGGATTTCACTAATCTCTTTCACATTCTAGCATTTTTACCTCCGATATTCGATATTCCTTTGAAATCTTTACTCAACATCCACTTTCTACCTTTTTTATTTCCTTCAAGCTTTCCCTTATAACAATGGAAAAAACCTCAAAATCTGTTTCCCAAAAGGTTGCTTCTACCTCCCAAACGGTTGTCGGAACTAATGAAACTACTTTTGATGTGGTCGACCTCGAGAGATCCGCTGCTAACGTGGTCATCGATGAACCGGCTCCTGAACCTTCCTAGAAGATGCTCATTCCCGAGGGTTTTTCGGTTGTTGATGACTTCAAGTTCAAGAAACCCTCCTCGGTGCAGGATCGGTGTGAGGAGGCATCGAGATTTATTTGCTCGATCACCGAAGACGATCTCCCCTTAGTCCGAAAGGACTGTAAATGGGCCAATAAAGGCATAGTGGTCCTCGACTCTGAGGAGGCCATTACCACACATTTGAGGGATACTTAAGTGTCCACACTTATTTATACGTTGGGCCCTGTGGATCCGGTCATCATGAACTTCTGCAAGAGATACGAGGTATGTCTCGGCCAAATTCACCCTTCACTGTGGTGGATCGTGATCCTCCTTTGATTTTTTGTAAATAAGATCGATTCGTGCACCTTCACCATCAATCATCTGCTCCGTTTATACAGTCCCCAAATTTTCTGGGGGAGACGTATAAAGCTTGTTCCCCGGGCCAGCAAAGCCCCTTTTTTTACTATCGATGAGGACCGGGACCGAGGCTGGCAGGGTCATTTTGTTCGGGTGCGGACCTCGGATTTGATCCCGGCCGAATCCATGCCATTCCCTAAGAAGTAGAATACATCACGTATGTAAAACATTCCGTCGAACATTGATTTCGTGTTCATCTCTCTTTTTCTCATTGATATTCGTGGTGGTGCAACTATTACCCGAGTTCCAAATGTTGTTCCTTGACTCAAGGAGTGGGTCGAAGTTATTGTCCCACAAAGGACCTAATCTAAGCACTCGTGGCACAAACTCTCGAAGGGCCGTTGGGAGGCCCGTTCCCATGGTAAGATTCCTTTCCTGAGTAGGTTGTGTTAGGCTTCTTCCCTCAGCATTACGTTCTTATTTTCTTTATTTTCCTTTTGTAGGTTTGCCTAAGACCGTCAAGCTTAGGCCCTCGGTTGGGGACGAGGACTTACCTCCTGGTTTTTCTGCTTGGGGACAGCCCGGAGCCGCAGCAGGGGAGAAGAAAAGAAAAAGGGCCCCCAGTTCACCAAGCTTGGAGAAAAAGAAAACAAGAAGAAGGCTAGTTTGTAAGCCAAAGGGAACTTCTAGATCCAGATTGCTTGACTCAGAATCATTCCTCCGGCTCAAAGACGAACCTGAGGAGGATGACATCTTCATGGCCCATGTGCCATCTGCACCCAAGGAACGGATGGTAGCTGAGGGGGAAACCACTGAGGCTAATTCCCCTCAACTTCGCGAGGCTGCTGCCGAGGTAAGGGTCAAGGACTCGTGAGATTTTGGTCCTGCCCCGCTCCGCGTCTCCGGGTTAGATGAAGCCCGAATGACGAAGGAGCAGTCCCATGGAATGGATGATCCCCTCCGAGGCTTCTTTGATGGTATAGACTCATCCTCCCCAGAGGATTTTACCAGGTTGGGTGAGCTAGAGGTACGAAAGAAAAGTCCATCTTCGGAGGCCGGTGGGTCGAGCTCGAGCCCGAAATTAACCAACCGGTTCCCCGCTCCGAGCACGGATCCTGGTTGGAAGTGGATTTTCGTCATCACCATTTCGGATGATGCCCGGATCCTTTTCGCCCCCATAGGGATAGCCAGTTATCTCCAGTATCTGGTGACTGAAGAAGACCAGGACAAAACGATCGAGGTAGACACGCCATGCATGTTCAACGAAGCACAGGAGGCGCTGAACCGGGTAACTCTTGATAATTCCTGATGATTCCAATATCTCTTCTACTATTTGAACTAATTTTTTGATAATTCTAATATCTTTTCTCAGATTTACAGTCCTCGGTGCTCCACCATGAGACCTTTCTCCGGTACCGGAATGAGCTGAGCCAACTTGAGGCCGAAGTCAAAGAGCTTGCTAAGAAAAGAGGCATGTATAAACTTCTCAGCGAGCGATGTGAGGGTGAAATCAAGAGCCTCCAAGCCGAGTTGGATGCAGCTCAGAAAGAACACGCCGACCTGTTGGAATAGGTAAAAATCTTTAAAGTTAGTGATGATGAGCTAGACACGCTGTCTAACGGTCAGAATCCACAGGTCCAACAGAAGATTGATTGAGTCGACCAGCTCCGGGCTGAGATGGACGAAGTCAAAGTCATGGCCGATGAGTGGAAAGGCAAGATGGATCGATTGGCTTCAAAAAAGAAGACTGCTCGGGAGCAGCTGGCCTCGGCGGAGGCCCAACTTCGATTGGCAAAGTAGAAGGTTGAGATCCGGTCCTAAGAAATCGAAAACCTCCAGTGTCAATTGGGCTCGGCCATTGCCACTCGGGATACCCTTGTCAAGGAGCTCGAAGCAGCCAAGTCAGAGGCGTAAACGACTAGGGCCAGCTTGAAGAATGGTGACCTAGTACAAAGCCAATGCTGAGGCAGCTTAGGAATGCCTAAATGCCATAGTCGAATATGTGAAGTGGCTGCCCCAGAGGGAGGCTCTCGAGGAGGTTCATGCCCGGTGGTTCGATTTATAGGCAGAGCTTGAAAATGTTAAAAGGCTCAAGGCCGAGGCCAAGAAGCTGGCGTACCCCGAGGATGAGGAAGATTCTGAGGGTTCGGACGGATCCGGGGAAGATTCCGATGGCCCCGGTGATGAGGTGGGCTCCGTTGAGGATCAGCTTTCTTAGGTGCCTTGTAAATTTTGATTTTATACTTTTGCATTTTGTTGTGGCCGTTTGGTCTTTGTAAAAATTTACACGTATATATATAAGGCTTTTTCCCTTCGGCAAATTTCAAGCTTGTTTCTTTTTGCTTTTTTCTTTATGATTGCTAAGATTTTGGATGCCTTAGCACGTAATAATTAGGTCTTATTCGGAGGTTCAAACAATGTTCGTTTTCGATTTATTTTGCTTAAGACTCGCGGGGGCTTGGTATGACCAGAAGCTTTCCCCAAAGTGTTTACTTAGAATTGTTTATAATTTTTCCGAGGGTAGCCTTCGAACGAATTAGAAATTTTGAAGGCCTTATGTTTCAGATACGGATCTCAAACGTCTCCAAGCCGTTCTAGGATGGCCGTAGCCTTTTAAGTTCGGGTGTTGCCCAATGGGCTTATTATCCCCGGGCTTCGTAGCCCGAACAGTCCGGGCTTACCCATGACGATAGTCCCAGAGCGGAGGTGATCTCTTGGATTCGGATGGAGGTGGCCCTTAGGTTCGATGTCCTTAAGGTACAAAATTCAGTAGTCCTTGAGAGATAAAATATGTATCTGCAAAGTAGAAACTTTCTTTTATTTCTGTGCAACATACAAGATTGCGAATGTGTACAAGTTTCATATTGTGGCTTAAGTGGTCTATGTGGGCACAGTTCATTTGACCGTTTGGCCCTTACAATAAATCCTATCCACCTAGCCCAGACTTGTTTGAGCATGAAGTTTCCTTCCTTTCTAAATCATTACCCGAGGGTGATGGCCCCCAGTATTCGAGGTCGATCATAGAGAGGGCTCGGATACTATTGATGCGAACTTTGACTCCAGTTCATAGTCGGTCTTCAATTCTAGGTTAGCACAATCCACTGTTTCCTCGTTAAAAACCTTGCCGGAAAACCCATTTGGGAGAAAACCGATTCACGGGAAAAAGAGTGCAATGCATGCTTTCAGGCCTAATAGTTGCATCATTCCTTGGTCGTCACCTGCAAGTGTTAGTCCAATCCGTAATATATTTAAAGAAGGGTAATGAATGGGGTCGTACCTTAGCAGTAGTATTGTTTTAAGTGGGTTATGTTCCATATGTTTGGTAACCGCTCACCGTTTGTCGTTTTGAGTTTGTACAATCCCTTGCCAGTGATCTCAATAATTCGATATGGGCCTTCCCAATTCGGTCCCAGTTTTCCTTTGTTTGGGTTTCGGGTGTTCAGTGTCACCTTTCTTAACACTAAATACCCGACGTTGAAGTGTCGAAGTTTGGCACTCCAATTGTAATATCTTTCGATATGTTGCTTTTGGGCGGCCAATCGGATGAGGGCGGCCTTACGCCTTTTGTCTAATAGTTCTACGTATGTACTCATGGCCTCGTCATTTGACTCTTCGGTTGCGTATCAGACCTGGAGACTTATCCTACTTCGACCGGTATAAGAGCTTCGGCACCGTAGATAGCGAGAATAGAGTGGCCCCGGTATTGGATTTTGAGGTCATACGATACGCCCATAGGACTTCGGGCAAGATTTCTTTCCATTTTCCTTTGGCATTGGTCAACCTCTTTTTGAGTTTTTGGAGTATGGTTTTGTTCGTGGACTCTATTTGCCCGTTTCCACTAGGGTGATAGGTCGTTGATAGGATCCTTTCTATGTTGTGGTCCTCGAAAAACTTGCTCGTTTTGCTGCCGATGAACTACTTCCCATTGCCGCAAATGATCTCGGCCGACATTCCAAATGGTCATATTATGTGATCCCATATGAAATCAATAACCTCCTTCTCCCTGACTTTTTCAAATGCCTTGGCTTCCACCAACTTAGAAAAATAATCATTCATAAATAAGATAAATTGACCCTTACGGGGCGCCCAAGGCAGGGGACCAACAATGTCCATCCCCCATTTCATGAATGGCCAGGGCGACAAGACCGAATGCAGTGGCTCCCCGAGCTGGTGGAACATCGGAGCATGCTTCTGAGACTCATCGCATTTTCGTACGAACTCCTTTGAGTCTTTTTCCATATCGATCCAGTAGTAGCCGACTCTAATTATTTTCCAAACCAATGATTCGGCGACCGAATGGTTCTCGCAGGTGCCCTCGTGGACTTACCTCAAAACATACTCGGTGTCTCCCGGCCCCAAACATATGGAAAATGGGCCATCTAATGCTCTTCTGGATAGGGTACCGTCTCCGGACAAGCTGAACCAGGCCGCTTTCGTACGCAAAGCTCTCGATTCTTTAGAATCCAAGGGAAGCTTTCCGGTCTTCAGGTAATCTATGTACTTGTTTCTCCGGTCCCAGGTTAAGCTCTTCGAGTTTATCTCGGCGTGACCTTCCTCTACTATCGATTTCATGAGTTGTACGACCATTCCCGAGTTGAATTCATCGTCGTTGACTGACAATCCCAAATTAGCAAGAGCATCGGTCTCGCTGTTTTGATCTCGAGGTACGTGTTGTAAAGTCCATTCCCTGAACCGATGTAGCGTTACATGTAGCTTGTCCAGATATCTTCCCATTCATTCCTCTTTGACTTCGAACGTTCTATTGACTTGATTCAATACGAGAAGAGAATCGCATTTAGCTTCGACCACCTCGTTCCCCATGTTTTACACATATGGGATGGCATTGGAACATGGCTTTTGCTTCCTAGAGGCACTTAACAAGGTGAGCGCCAATTTTTCTAGGTGAGCATACCTAGTTTCGGACTCGCCTAGAGTTTTTCTAACATAATAGATAGGAAATTATGTACCTTCCTCTTCTCGGACTAGGATTCCACTTACCGCTACCTCGGATACCGCTAGGTACAGGTACAACTGTTCGTCTGCCTTCGGAGTATGAAGCAAAGGAGGGCTCAAAAGGTACCGCTTAAGTTCTTCCTGGGCCTGTTAGCACACAGGGATCCACGAGAAGTTATTCTTCTTCTTTAACAGTGAAAAAAATCGATGGCTCTTATCGGAGGACCTCAAGATGAATCGACCCAACGCGGCTATGCGCTCGGTTAACCTTTGTACGACCTTGAAACTATCCAAAATGGTGATTTCCTCGATGGCCTTGATGTTATCGGGATTAATCTCAATTCCCCGGTTGGACCCCATGAACCCAAGGAATTTTTCGGACCCGACTCCGAATGCAGCATTCCTCCGGATTCAGCTTCATGTTGTACTTCTTCAATACGTCGAGGGTTTCTTGCAAATGTTTCAAATAGTCCTCTGCTCGCAGGGACTTAACTAACATATCGTCAATGTAAACCTCCATCAATTTTCCTATTTGTTATTAGAACATCCGATTTACTAACGTTGGTAAGAGGCACCTGCGTTTTTTAGTCTAATTGGCATTACATTATAGTAGTAGGTACCGTATTTAGTGATGAAGGACGATTTTTCCTGGACGTCCGGGTCCATTTGAATTTGGTTGTACCCGGAGTAGGCGTCGAGAAAACTAAGGATCTCGTGGCCGGCCGTTGCATTGATCATGCGATCGATGTTTGGCAGGGGGAAAGAGTCCTTGGGGCATGCCTTGTTCAAGTCTATATAGTCTACACATATTCTTAATTTATCTCCCTTTTATTGACTACTACTATATTTGCTAACCAACTCGGGTACTTAACCTCCCGGATGGACCCTATTTTAAGGAGTTTAAATACCTCGTCCTTGATGAATGCATGCTTGACTTCGGATTGAGGTCTCCTTTTCTGCTTGACCGAATGGAGCTTCGGATCCATGCTTAGCTTGTGATTGGTTATCTCTGGTGGAATCCCTGTCATATCGAGATGGAACCAAGAGAAACAATTCATGTTAGCTATAAGGAATTGAATGAGTTTTTTCCTGAGCTCGGGACTTAACCCCGTGCCAGGTGTACCTTATGATCAGGCAGGTGCCCGATCAATATGACTTTCTCCAGTTCTTCGACTGTTGATTTGGTGGCGTCGGAATCATTAGGGACTATGAAAGACCTGGGAACTCCGTAGTCGTCGTCTTCATCCATCCCCTGCTTCTCCAGTTCCATCAAGGCCGATATCGGTAATTGCTATTTGGTCTTGTCTTTGGACATCAGGTTCAGACCCTTCGATGTCGAAAGTGCGGATATCAGGATCACCTCGTCGACTATGAACATCTACTTTGCGGCCGGTTGCTCAGTAAACTGTTGTGTTGGGAATTTCAGCACCTGGTGCAGTGTCGAGGGTATTGCTCTCATGTTGTAAATCCATGGTCTCCCAAACAAAGCATTGTACCTCATGTCTCCTTCGATCATGCAGAACTTCGTTTCCTAAATGGTCCCGGCAGTGTTCACCGGTAATGTTATCTCCCCTTTAGTAGTCTTGCATGCTATGTTGAATCCGTTTAGAACATTGATTGCAGGCACGATTTAGTCTTGCAAACCTAGTTGTTCCACGAACCTCGATCTAATGATATTGGCTGAGCTACCTGGATCAGTCAATACACGCTTAAATCAAGATTTATTTATGAGTACAGATATTACTAGTGCATCGTTGTGGGGCCGCACTGCCTTCAGCATCCTCGTCATTAAAAGATAAGGTCCCTTCTGGTACGTAATATCGAGTCCGTTTTTCTCTCGTGATGGATACTTTGGTGCGCTTTAATATCGGGCCCTGGGGAACTTCGACCCCACCGATGATCATGTTAATGACGTGCTGAGGTTCCTCTTGCTCGGGCCTGTTTATTAGAATCTCTATTCCTGAAATGATTTTTGGCTCGATCGCTCAGGAACTCCCAGAGATGTCCGTTATTGAATAACTGGGCTTCCTCCTCCCTTAATTGTCGGCAATTCTCTGTTCTGTGGCCGTGTGTGCCATGATACTTGCATATTAAGTTGGGATCCCATTGGGATGGATCGGACAATAGAGGTCGAGGCCACTTGGTGTCTTTGATGCGTCTGATGGAAAATATGATAGCAGCAGCATCGACGTTGAAGTTGTACTCCGATAGCTTCGGCGCTTCCTTAGGCCCGACGGCCTGTCAAAGCCATTTTTGCTCATGAGTCCCTGGTTATTTTGACTCCGATCGCTTATCCTTTCTTTTATCACAGGGTTTCGTCCAGATCCGTTACCCCTACGATCACCATTGTACTGCTTATAAATCCCTACTTGACCTTGATTCACGATCAATGTCTCTTTTGGGTCTTTCACTAGCTCGGACAGGATAAACAGACCCGGAAAGGCCCCCAAGCTGATCATCTTTGACTCTAATTTTTGACTGATATCAATTATGCACATCAGCCCAAGTTACGGCCGGATATTCTACCAGTTTTTTCTTCAACTACTGTGAAGCCAACGACCTTCGAGTATTGAGGCCTTGGGTGAAGGCCTGAATGACCCAATCGTCTGCCACCGGTGGCAAGTCCATCCGTTCCATTTGAAATCTTGACACGAACTCCTTGAGCATCTCGTTATCTCTTTGCTTTACCTTGAAAAGGTCCGATTTCCTGGTCTCGACCTTGATGGCTCCGGCGTGTGCTTATAAAAAAGCATCTACAAGCATGGTAAATGAGTCAATAAAATTGGGGGGTAGGTTGTGATACCATATCATAGCTCCTTTTGACAAGGTCTCCCCGAATGTTTTCAGCAAGACAGATTGATCTCATCATCTTCTAGGTGATTCCCCTTAATGGCACAAGTGTATGAGGTCACATGTTCATTTGGGTCAGTTATCCCGTTGTACTTAGGAATTTTAGGCATGCGGAACTTTAGGGATCGGCATCATCTTCTAGGTCATTCCCCTTAATGGCACAAGTGTATGAGGTCACATGTTCATTTGGGTCAGTTATCCCGTTGTACTTAGGAATTTTAGGCATACGGAACTTTAGGGATCGGCCTCGGGGCTGCGCTCGGAGGGAAGATTTTTTGAACAAACCTTTTGGAGTCTAGGCCTCTCAATATCCGTGGCGCTTGATAAGTGGGGATTTTGAATACTTATTAGTGCCTTTTAGCTTTTGTTTTAGTCTAAAAGCATTGAATTATGTTCCCGAAACTAATGAAATGTGCAAAATTGAAGGAATGTTGGATATTGGACTCCCAAGATGAAATCCGTTAAAAAAGGAGTAGTATAAACACAAGGCAATAAAATTCACAGAAGCTTACAATGTACGGTCCGCAGAATTCCATCTGCGGCCGCAATCAAAGAAGGAAAACTCATAAGACTTTTGAGAAAATTGCGGACCGCACATGAGTGTGCGACCGCAAAAGCTAGGCTAGGATCCAAGATCAGAGAGATGACAATAAGCCAAGTCCAAAGCTTCCTCGAACTGCGGACTGCAAAAGAGTGTCTTGCAGCCGCAGCGCTAAATCCGCAGACCGCAGAAATATTGCCTCGCAGCCGCAGTTCTGAGTTGTGCGACCACAGAATCCCAGCTCCTGCCAGATGAAGAATTCTGCGGACCACACATGGAATAGTGCGGCCGCAGAACCTCCCCAATGGCATTTTTGTCCAAAATTTCTCACCTTGTATAAATAGTCGAGTTTCACAAAATTAGGTCAAGTTTTGACATTAGCAAGTACTGTAGCCGTTTTTCTTTGCCTCTTTTAGAAATTTACTATATTTTAGTGTATTTTACAATAGATTTTATTATTTTAAGCTTACATTATGAGTTTTTTTTGGCAAATTATAAGATTTTATTCATAATAAAAGTAAACCGCAAAGGAGAAGTACAAGTAAAGGGGGACAAAAGCTCGATTAGTGTCGCCTATATGCCTTGGCTATATAATTACTCCTCTGTGCCTCACATTGCCTGTATAGCAGCCTCATATAGAGGAGTCATGGTGTAGCTTCTGGCAAAGTCTCATGAGGGTATATAATCTAATAGCCATTCAAGTGTATCCAAAGGCATAGGACCTAAGCAAACACAAACCGAGCTAAACCTTACCTTACCGATCCTATTGAGGCAAATAAAAAGGCCTCACTATTAGCAAGCATGTAGAAAGAAAGAACTTGCAAGAACCAAATATTCTGTGATCATCATAGAGTTTATAATACATTCTATGATGATATTACAAATGATAATGCTAATAAAATGACATATTAAAAAGTAGTAAGAATTATAATCTTGCCCCTCGTTGTCTAATGTTGTGATTTCTTCAATTTGGAAGTCGTTATCATCCTCCTCCTGCATCTTCAAAATATAGTCAAAAATCATCTATTCCTTGAACGGGTGGATCTCGTAGAGAAGGTTGAACCAACCTGCTTTTGCTTCGCCACTCGCATAGGTAGTCGTCGAACATTTTTTTCGTCATTCGACTTGGCGTCCCAACTCTTCTTCCTTGAATGTGATTTCTTAGTTTTTCCACTGTGCATAGGTGATAAATCGCCCTTTTGAGCAGCCTCGTCCATGCATTTTTGAAGCATGTCGTCTTTCTCTCCTTGTTCATAAATGTCGCAACCTAAATGCCCTGTGTGCGGCAGCTTCTGGACAGTTTCCAGTGGCATCAAAACATGAGCATCTTGTGCTTTAAGCACTACTGTCTTGCGTTGTTGTTGTTTTAGACTTTGCTCTCTTTTACTGCTCTCCATCATGTCTCCAACTTGAGATGAGATTTTAGCCGGATTAGCAATTTCCAGCGCATCTAATAACCGTCTATCTTCCAGCGATATCGCTGGAAACTGTTCTTGAAGTTGCTTCTACTGTTGCTCCTGCCCAGTTTGTGTAGTCTCTGGATTGTTTCTGCAATGCTGCTACTGCTGTCGAGTTTGTGGGGTTGAAATCGCAGCATTGCTGTTCGTAATTAGCTGCTGTAGCTGACCGGGTGTTACTGCTGAAATCAGAGCACTGCGAACACTTCTGTGTGACGTCCAGTGCTTTGACGAAAATTCTGCTGCTGCTGTCCAGTTTTATCCTGGTGCTGCTGCTGTCCAGTTGTGCTATTTTCATCAAAAATATTAGCACGTAAGTTGAGCTCTAACTGTTGACGAGCTAGCTTTTGTGCAAGCATTGACAAAGTTTCATTCATCTTCTTGGCAGTGTTCTTTTTTCCAGAAATTACTGCCTTTGAGAACTGCTGCTGCTGCTGCCTATTTGTGTTAAAAAGTTGCTGTTTTTGCCTAGCTAATTCAACTGTATTCTGCTGATGTTTATGTCCAGTGCTTGCACCTAAATGCTGTTGTCCGAATTTACTGGAATATGCTACTAGAGTATGTGATCGGGGCTTTTGCTGCTGCTGCTCCTGCGCAGATTTTGCAGTTGTGATTACTGGAATGTTGCTGCAAAGCAGTTTCCTCTGTTGCTAATTTCCAGTGCTTTACCATGCTGTTGCTGTGCAGTTTTACCAAGCTGCTGCTGCTGTCCAAATGTTGCGCTATTTTGCTGCTGTTTCTGCCCAGAAACAGGTGTTACAGCAGCTGGAAATTGGCTAGGGATAAAAGCGGGAGCATTCAAATTAAGCTTGTTCTTATTTCCACTCTTTGTTAAAGAAGGTGAAGGTACTGATTGAAGGTCGTCATCAGCACTCTCAATAGCATCATAGTCAGTCGATTCACCATCGTCCTCATCTGCCCAGTCTTCTTCTTCGTCGTCGACTTGATCAGCCCACGTTTTACATTTTGTATACCATTCATGATCTTCATACTTCCCTTGTCTTTTACTAATCATCTCCCTCAAACTTGGAACAACTTCATTGTTGTTTCCAGTTGACAGTATCAGCTGCCCAGATTCTCCTTCATGCTCGCCAAACGATTGTTTCGACTGTGAAGGAATTTCAAAGACGAAAGTGTTCAAGGTGACGAGAGGCTGCCTAACCATATTCGTATGTCGCATCATTGCAGCCTGTGCATCCTTGATAACCTTTTCGACGTGCGGACTGGAAAAATGCAGCATAGGTACATTTGAACTGTGATCCTCCACCATTTTATTCTCTGAGGCATTCTGACGAACATCCAAATTCTTAGCCACAATATCACTACTTTGGTCTTCATTACCATTTAAGATTTCTATCTCAGGTTGTTCAACATTATGGGGTGCCAAAACAACAAAGTTGTTCAAGCTGGTCGCATTATTTGATGTATTTCGTCGAGCACCTGGGCTCACTTGGCCTGTTGCAGCAGCCTTGTTTGTGGGTGATTTTGTAGATGTTATCACGTTCCAAAAATCACCCTTTTTGGTTGCGTCTTCTCCCTTACTATCACAGTTCTTACCAACATCTTTAGGATCCCCATGTACAGCTTGTTTCATATTCTTTTTGCTCCCCAATGATTGAGCCTCACCTTTAAAAACTGGGATAGAAACGGGAGTTACTGCATCAGTAACTCGATCTGCAACAGGTTTTTGACCATCAGCAAATGCTGCATTCACTCTTGCAAATACAGTAGAAGCAGGGATAATATTTTTTGGCATGTTTATAGCATCCTCACGTTCATGCTGATGTTCAACAGTCGTAACAAAAACTGGACTTCCATCTTGTGTAGCTTCCTGTTTTCCAGTAACAGCATTAGTGACACTGGCCAGTCCAGCATTATCATTGTCCACTCCAATTTGCAACACCTAGTGTTTGCTACTAGCTGCATTATTTTTTGCTATTTCCACCACAGATTGAGCAGCCCTTTTAGCATTCAATAACGTCCTGGCATCTCCTTGAAGCTGCTCACTACTGTTGACAGCAAGACGAGGCAGTTTACGATCACCAGGTACTCCCTTTGGTATCGTTTGTGTTCCATATTTGCCTTGCAAGATTTGACAAGAAGTTTGATCATGCCCTTGATGTTTGCATTGTGTACAATACTTTGGCATGTTATCATACATAATCTCTTGACAGTACACAACATATTTTCCAGTCACTTTGTCGACGACGCGCAAATTAACTTTGTTTGAATGCTTACCTATCAAATCGATTAAGACCTTCACCCTAGCAGTGGTAGGTCGTGTCCTCTCTTGTGTTGACTTATCTACAGAAAGAGCTTTACCCACAGCAGAGGCAATAGACATTAACGATCGCTTTGCGAAGAAATTTGGAGCCAAACCTGGCAACGATATCCAGACAGCAGCCATGGTCGTTTCCTCCTTCGGATCAAATCCTATCGTCCATGGAAAGGTTCTAAAAAATAATTCTTCACCTTTGGCTTTGAGATATCCAGTCGATCTTGATAGGAACTTAACAAAATCAGCATATAAATCAAAGCGAATCAGTAAGTGACGAAAATCAAGTTGCCCGATGTTACAGTAACCGTAAACATCGAACTGTGTCGCAAACAACCTTCGGATCTCTTGCAAATCTGGTTTTCCATAGGAAAATTTCATAACCACTGCTTGATGTAATCCCTCCTCTCGTGTAAACTCGTTAATTTCATCCATGGTGAAATCTATAGTTGGTTCACCATGTTTGACAGTAACTGGACATAACACAAGCTTCGATATCGTTGCGGCAGATTGTTTTGACTGAAATTGTGATGCGTATGACTGTTGGGATTAGTATGGATTACGTCGGCGACATTATGAGGTTTCTCTTCCACAGCCAAAGGCTGGGGAGAGCTCGGGGTAGCCATGGCTGCTCAAAATTGCATCGCGATGAAGTAGAAACAAAACAGAGATGAAGCTGCAGAAATATTGAGCTGCTCAAATTTGCTGCTGGACATCACAGATTCACAGAAGAACTGAAGCAAGTGCAGATCAAGCAGAAACGAAACAGAAACAGACAACGAAACTGCTCAAATTTGTTTCGCAAATTCACAGAATTACAGGAACTGCAAATCTAGTTGAAGCTACTGTTCATAGTATTTCTTCTTCTTTTTCTCCAAACCCAAGCATGATTAGCTAGATATTATTAGGGTTGTGACCTAATTCTAGTGTTTAAACCTTATGGGTATCTAAATTAGTGCTTGTTTATGATTGGGTGTTTATTATTTAGCCTAGTTCATGTTTTAATTTGTAGAATTAATGGTTGCAACATTAGTTCATGTCTATTTGACTTAGTCTCCTCTTGAGAAAGAGAGACTTAGTCTAGGAAAACCTGGCTAACAAGGAATTGAGTCAATCGAGAGATTGATTAACCCAATTAAAGGGTGCAACCTAGAGATAGTGATAATCCGACTTGAGCTTTTATCAACTGTTTTGTGTGATATCCATTTGGTCTTGAGAAATCCAAATTAGGCAAAACAACTCTCTGGACGAGAGGTATTGAGTGGGTAATTAAGAGTTGATAGCAATAATACACCCCGATCAACAAAACAAGCACTAAGGTCTTTATCCCATTAGGCAAACACCTAGGTAATGGTCACAACCCTAGGCTTTTTACCAATTTGAAAAACATCAAAAATAACTATTCCTAGTCTTCTTTGTTTATTCTGCAAACTTTAGTGTAAAAATAGAAATAGAAATAAAACATTTTTGTGGAAGTGCAAATTAAGATAATGCAGTCACGCGCATTAGAATATATACACCTAACTCCCATTTTAGCTCCCTGTGGATTCGACCCCGACTCTTCGTTGGGTTTCTATAATTGCACAAGACCGTTTATACCTTTATAGAGTTGTGCATTTGGACAAGATCAATTTTTGGCGCTGTTGGCAGGGAGTTAAAAATGGTGTTAGCTATATATTTGGGTGTGTTTTTGAAATATCTTCTTTTCCTTCCGTGTTATTAACGTGTTTGAGAAATCATAGGTACAACCATGGCAAATAATGAGTTTGGAATTATTTCTTTGGGGGATGTGGACGTTGAGGATGATCAAGTGGATGGGGTTCCTCTTGAACCTCAAGCCAATAGAAGAGGCTGAGTGCCTTATGACGATGTGCCCGTTCCACCCCCACCTCCATCACGAGCGGCTCCACACTGGGTGTTACCCAATGAGGGATATGCAAGTGCAATAGTCCCTCCTTCCGTGTTATGAAGGATTTGGTGACAAAGAAGCGGTCGATGAATTTTGAAACTATCAAAGTCACTCATCAAGTGAGTGCAATTGTGCATTCAATGGCTCCTAAGTCGGAAGATCCTAGTGCTTTCACAATCCGTTGTACCACTGGAAGTGCCGAGTTTGCTAAAGCTCTTTGTGATCTTGGGGCAAGTATCAATTTGATGCCCTATTCGGTTTTCTAAACCTTGGGAATTGGGCAACCAAGACCCACCTCTATGAGATTGCAAATGGCCAATCGTACAATAAAGAGACCTTTGGGAGTGATTGAAGATGTATTGGTTCGTGTTGATAAATTCATTCTTCCGGCGGATTTTGTCATTCTTGATTGTGAAGTGGATTATGGGGTGCCGATTATTCTTGGAAGACCTTTCGTTGCTACGGGGAAGGCTCTTTGTGATATGGAAGCCGAAGAACTCACTTTTCGAGTGGGTAATGAAAAAGTGGTATTCCACGTGTGCAAATCCATGCGGAGACCAAATAGCAACGAAGTGTATTCTTTTGTAAACTTTGTGACCAATGTGATTGTTGATGATACAAGTGCCACGATCAAAGTGGGTGATATGTTGGAGACTGTCTTGCTCAACTTTGATGATGACTAGATGGATGGCTTTATGGAAATTGTGAACTCTTTGCAAGGCATGGGGTCATACAACTATACACCCCGAAAACTATCCTTAGATCTTGAAACTAGGAAAACTCCTGCTACAAAGCCTTCCATTGAAGAGCCTCCTACCTTGGAGTTGAAGCCATTGCCTCCACATCTTTGGTATGAATTTCTTGGGCCTTGTTCTATTTTACCGGTTATTCTTTCCTCTTGTTTGACTAATGTTCAGGTAGACTCTACATTGGTGGTGCTACATAAGAGGAAGAAGGCTATTGGATGGACATTGCGGATATTCGGGGAATAAGCCTCGCATTTTGCATGCACAAGATAAACTTGGAGGAGGACACCAAACAACATCAAAGGAGACTTAAAGAGGCTATGCAAGAAGTGGTCAAGAAGGAGATTATCAAATGGTTGGATGCCGGGGTTTCGTGGACTTCTCCGGTGCAATGTGTCCCAAAGAAGGGGGGCATGATGTTGGTCACCAATGAAAAGAATGAGTTTATTCCCACAAGAACGGTGACTGGGTGGCGAGTGTGTATGGATTATCGCAAGCTCAACAAAGTCACAAGGAAGGATCATTTTCCACTTCCCTTCCTTGACCGAATGCTTGATAGGTTGGCCGGCCGTGCTTTCTAGATGGTTATTCGGGTTATAACCAAATCCTTGTTGCTCCGGAGGATCAAGAGAAAACAAGCTTTACATGTCCCTATGATACTTTCGCCTTCAAGCGGATACCATTTGGGCTATGTAATGCACCGACGACTTTTCAATAGTGTATGATGGCTATCTTCACGGACATGGTGGAGGACTACCTTGTAGTTTTCATGGATGACTTCTCGGTGGTTGAGGATCCTTTTCATGATTGCTTGGAAAATTTGGATAAAGTATTGGCAAGATGAGAAAAAACGAATTTGGTGCTAAATTGGGAGAAGTATCATTTTATGGTCGAGGAAGGCATTGTCCGTTGCCACAAGATCTCAAAGAATGGCATTAAAGTAAACAAAGTAAAGATTGAGGTGATTTTTAAACTTCCACCTCCAACTTCGGTGAAAGGCATGCAGAGTTTCTTAGACCATGCGGGGTTTTACTGGCTGTTCATCAAGGATTTCTCTAAAGTGGTGAACCTGTTGTGAAAGCTTTTAGAGAAAGATGCTAAGTTTCACTTCAATTATGATTGCATGAGAGCCTTCGAATTGTTAAAGTTCAAATTGACAGCCACTCCCATTATCATCGCTCCTAATTGGAGTATTCCTTTTGAGCTCATGTGCGATGCTAGTGACATAGCGGTTGGGGCTGTTTTGGGGCAATGCATCAACAAGATTTTTTATCCGCTCTACTATGCTAGTAAGACCATGAATGGTGCCCAAGTCAACTATACCATTACGCTTGGCCATTGTTTTTGCAATTGAGAAGTTTCGCCCGTACTTGATAGGTGTGAAAGTTATTGTCCACATGGATCATGCGGTACTTCGCTATCTTATGAGCAAGAAAGATTTCAAAGCTCGGTTGATGAGATGGGTGATTTTGTTGTAAGAGTTTGATATTGACATCCAAGATCAAGAGGGAGTGAAATTCAAGTGGCTAACCACTTGTCTCGTTTGGAGGAGGAGGGGAGGCCACATGATGGCCTTGAAATCAATAACTCCTTCCTTTATGAGCAACTCTTGGCTGTTTCAATAAAGAAGGAGCCATGGTTCATGGATCTAGCAAACTTTCTTGTGTGTGGAATCATCCCGGATGAGTTCTCTTAAAATCAAAGGAAGATGCTCAAACGGGACTGTCAAGATTATTATAGGGATGAGACATACCTTTTCCGGATTTGTACGGATGGGGTAATTAGAAGATGTGTACCGGAAGAAGAGCAAAGTGACATTCTTGGGGCTTATCGTTCTTCGCCATATGGTGGTCACCATGGTGGAGCAAGAACGGCGGCCAAAGTGCTAAGTTGCGGTTTCTATTGGCCCAATCTTTACAAGGATGAAAGTGATGTGGTGAAAAGATGTGATGAATGTCAACAGGTTGGTGGAATCTCGACAAAGAATGAAATGCCTCTCACTACCATTTTGGAGATTGATATCTTTGATATGTGGGGTATTGACTTCATGGGTCCTTTCGTGAGTTCTTGTGCAAATACCTACATCTTGATCGTGGTTGATTATGTGTCTAAATGAGTTGAGGCCATTGCTCTACCCAACAATGAAGCGAGAAGTGTGGTGGCGTTCTCGAAAAAGAATATTTTCACAGGGTTTGGTACTCCGCGGGCTATCGTAAGCAATGGGGGGTTGCATTTTTGCAACAAGGTTTTTGACACTTTACTTAGCATATATGGTGTTACACATAAAGTTATGACTTTCTATCATCCACAAGCTAGCGGTCAAGTGGAAGTCTCGAAACGGGAGATAAAGAGTATCTTGTCCAAAACAGTGAATGCTAATCGGACGGATTGGTCCAAGAAGCTCGATGATGCATTATGGGCTTATCGGACTGCTTTCAAAAGTCCTATCGGAATATCTCCATGCCAGTTGGTGTTTGGAAAAGCTTGTTATTTTCTGGTGGAACTTGAGCACAAAGCCATGTGGGATCTAAAGAAGTTGAATCTTGATTGGGATATAGTCGCTAACTTGAGGGTTGTACATTTGAATGAATTGGATGAGTTCCGGTGCCATGCTTATACAAGTTCTCACTTGTACAAAAAAAAAGATGAAATATCTTCATGACAAATACATTTGGAACAAAGAGTTCAATGTGGGTGATCTTTTATTGTTGTTTAACTCACAGTTGAGGATGTTTCCCGAAAAGCTAAAGTCTAAATAGAGTGGTCCAGTTGAAATTGTGGGTCTGACGCCTTTTGGTGCATTGGACCTGAAGAACAAAAACAGTAAGGTATTCTGAGTTAATGGTCACCGGGTGAAGAATTATTTGGGAAAAATTGGTGATGCCCACGTTGTGGCGGTGATTCATTTCAAATGATGGTAATCTGCGTCGTGCCGTGACGTTAGGCAACTCATGTTTTTTTTTTCTTTTCTTTATTTCTTTTTTAGTTAGGAGTCATATTTGTGCTAACTTGATTTGAAGTGTGCTGCAAGAATGAGTATGCCTTACAGGAATATTAGACAGAAATCTGGCTAAGTGTGCAAAATTGTGGGGACCGCAAATTTTCAGTTGCTGCAGCAAAAGTGCTCTGCGACCGCACAATAATTTTAATGACCGCAGAACTGGAATGTGAAAAATACCAACTCTCTGAAGTTGGTCAGTCAGAAAAAGGGTCAATCTGCGGCCGCAACAAAAAATTTGCGGTCCGCAACAGTGATCTGCGGCCGCACACGCAATTCTGTGGACTGCAAAACAAAAGGGCAATTGAGCCCCCAAGTAACAAAGTGCGGAACACAATTGGAATCTGCGGCTGCACTCACTTCTCCTTCCCTTGGCAAAATCGATAACTATAAATAGAGGGGTTAGGGCTACTGTTACCCTTTTCCCTCTCTGAGCACAAAACTTGCACCAATTTGAAATCTCTTCTTAAATCAACTGCCACACGCCTAGCAACGGTTGATCACTCATTTCTTGCACTAATTCATATCTGGTATGCTTAAATTACTTGTTAGATTTTTTAATTTTTAGTTTGATTCATAGCTTTTTAATTAATTTTAGGCACTTGTCTATTGAATCTAATTGTACATACTTGTGGGGGTAAATCTGTAGTGCGTCAACTAGTACTTGCTAATTGGAGACTGGGTAACTAGATTTTCATGCTTGTACGTTGTTTCTATGTCAAATTTGTACAAAAATTGCAAGATCTAAATAAAAATTCTTGTATGTTCGTAATTGTTTGAAATGTGCAGCCGGACAAGAAATTGTGCGGTCCGCATAAGTTGGGTCTAGGGAACTTGTAGACAAGCATGAGCCTGCGACCGCAAGGAAAATTGTGCGGACCGCAGAATTTCCATTGCGGCTGCAAATCAGCTATTTTACTGTCTTTAGAGAGTGTGCATGTTAGTACTTCAATGTGCGGCCGCAAGATCAAAATGTGCGGTCCGCAGAAAACATGTTGCGGCCGCACATCAGCCAATTCTCTGTCATCAAAGAGTTGGCATAGATCTTTCCTTTGCATTCGCAATAGAAAATGTGCGGACCGCATTCCTCATCTGCGACCGCAAGAGAAATTTTGCGGTCCGCAAGGTCAAATCTGCAGCCGCAATAAAAAATGTGTTGACCGCAGTTTCAATTGTATTTCCTCACTGTGTCTTCTGATGTGTCCTTACATATCTCATTGCATGTTTGAACTTGAAATGCAACTAACAATCACCTTTGCTTGGTATAGAAAATGGTGCGATCTAGAGGCATAGGCGACACTTTGGACGGAAAGGGTGACCCTTCTCGGGGATAAGGGAAGAGAACTTTACCTAGTACCCAACAACATGAAATCAAAAAGAAAACAGCAGCCGGCAGAGGGAGAGGTGCAGACCTTTCCGAGATCAGTTCTTATGCCCCATCTAGGGAAGCATCAGAGGGCAACTCAGCCTCTATACATGAGCAGCCGGCTGTCCAGTCAAGGCCGCCAGAGAGGCGTCATCTCAGGGATGAGTCGTCCACATCTCATAGCACTTCCGAGGGATCGGAAAGTGCTAGTCAGGCTTCTAAGACATCTACTACATCTGCCCCTTGAGACATCAGAGACATCAGTGCAGGACATCCCTGATGATGGTAGAGGGGGAGATGCTACTGTTATCGACCTCGAGAGGTCGAAGAAGAAAGAGATATGGGAGGACCGTTTTGTCAGTTTGGCCGCCTTCACCAACTTCTGTGAGTGGTGGCCAGTGAGGTCGCTCACTCTTGAGCGGCAGTTTCAGTTGAAAGATCTTGAGAGGTATAACCCGGCAGTGTTGAGACAGTTTAGAGAATGCAAAGGATGGATATGGTTTACCCAGAGCGGGGTGGATGCTAAGGAGTACCTTGTCCGGGAATTCTACGCCAATGTGTCGCATATCAAGAAAGAGACAAAGTTGACGAAAGTGAGAAACCTCAAGGTGCAATTTGAAAAGAAGTAAAGAATATGAGAAAATCCCAGGCCTCCAAGAAGTCAGTGGATGATACGCTCAAATTACACCTTAAGAATAGTGTAAGCGGTCGGTGTCAAATATAATAACCCAACAAGGTTGGGGTCGAATCCCACAGGGAATAAGTGTGAAACGTTTATCTAATTAGTGTAATACTCAACTAAGTCGTAATTCTATCAAGTAATTGTAATAGAGAAGTGTATTGAATTTAAGTTTAAAAGAAGACTGATTGCAATATTGTGAATGTAAATAATATGAATTAAAGAAACCAAGGTTGTGTTCCCCTTAATGTAGTATAATGCTATTGATATTAATATTGTATAATTCCAACGGAAGACTTTCTTGATATGCAATTGATGCCTAATTTACTACCCAATATTTTCCAATAATTGGATAATATGTCCTCTTTATGATTTTCCCAAATACAAAAGAGTTGTGATTAAGAACAATCAATTAATGCCAAATTAAAACCCACCTATTCCTAAGCGATTTTATTAAACAAGGTTTAAAGCCTTGAGTCTTTGTTATTTACTTCTACCAAATTATATCCCACTTTCCCAAGCAAAGATAAAATTAAATGGCGTTTGTTAATGTTTGCAACCACTAACAATTGTTTGAAGAATAAGAAGTAAATAAATATCAATCATTCGTTAAAACTATATTCAATATCAAAGTCTCAATAACATCATACCCATCTAGGGTTCATAACCTTAGCGTTTAGAATTAGCTACTCATGCTGAAAATTGAATGAGAAAGAATAGTAATTGTCATCATCTTACAAAATAGAAGGTAATTGATCCAAAAAGCTTCCAAGGTTCAAACTAGTCTAAGCCGTGTACTTTGTGCTTTCAATTCTCACCAGATATCCCTCACAAAACCCTATTAAACCTATTTATAGAGGCCCAAAAATCGAGGCAAAGTTCGGACTAATTTGCCCCTGCTGTTAATAATGCGGACCGCATTTCTGTCGCAAAACAGAAATGCGGTCCGCAAATCTTCTTCCTCCGACATTTCTAACCCAAGGATTTTGCCTTTATCGCATGCTGTAATTGCGGTTCGCATATCGATTATGCGATCGCGAAATGCGATCGCATTCTCTATCCTGATTTTCACCCAAAAACTCTGCTTGCGTTTGTGATTCCATAGTGCAAGTTTGCGGTTCGCATTCCAGTTTTGCGATCGCATATGCGACCGCATTCTCAACATGAATAAGTGCCCAGAGTTCTGTGCTCGTTTGCGATTTGGTTGTGCAATATGTGGTTCGCATATGCTGTTTGCGATCGCATATTCACATCTGCGATGCTGTTGGATTCTTTTCTTATCTTCAGTTGGCTTTTCGAGCTCTTTTCCGTGCTTTTGGGTCCTTACACTTGATGTACTGCAAATACACTAAAATTACATAAGTATCGATGGAATTTGCACGTAAAACAAGTTAAAATCTAAGCCAGTAGTATCAAAATGTGCCGAAATTACCCGGTACATCAACACCCCCAACTTAAACTCTTGCTTGTCCTCAAGCAACTAAAACGATACTATCCTATTCTAGACTACTTACCAAACACGAAACAATACTGAGTATGGACGGTGGTTGTTGTTAATATCTCAAGTATATCTCTTTGAATACTTTACCCTCCCTGAATCATCAGTATATTCAAGGACAACCAATCAGCTGGTGAACTTTGAGCCTCAACAAGGTAACTAAAGGCTACCTTCAGCTGCATGCACTTATGCTTTACTCAAAATTCAACTTTCTATCAACCTCGCAGCTCATGTGCCCTCACTGGAAAGAAAGTCCCACTCTCACAATATTTATCATAACAATACAAAGGGACTAAAGTGCAAATACACTCACTCTCAGAACAAAATTTCAAGTGTCACCACATGCCATACCATAGGCTTGCCTTTATTTTAATTTGTCACCTACTTCTAAGAACACTCGGTTGGAGATCACATAAGGACTTTATAAGCTTGTAATGTAGGTTTAAGGAAGGGTAGGATAAATATTAAATTATGAGTGACTACATCCTCCTTGAACACTAATTACATTTTTCTTTCTTTTTACACTTTGCTTCTTTTCAACCCCATAGCTTCAATGGCGTTTAGTTCCCAAAGTGGACCCGCCTTAAATACCTCTCTAATTTCCTTCAGAGCTCCATTATTGTAAATGCATATATAACTATTGTCTTTTTCTTTTCTTTTTCTTTTCTCTCTCTCTTTTTTTCTTTCTTTGGAGCTTTCATAAATTTATATTAGCACTTTGAGGTATAAGCTCTCACCCTCACTGCATAACCTTATCCATTTCCATTTTGACCCACACTCCCAACTTAGGCTTTTAGCCTCATTCTCAATGTTCAAGGAGGAACGGGTTCAAAAGAGATAATTGTTTTACAAACGGGAAAGGTTTGTAATGAGGAGGCCAAGGAAAAAGGCTAAAAGGCTCAAAATAGGGTACTAGTGATATTATTTATACACAAGTAGGCTAAAAAGGCTAAAGAGGTTTCATAAATAAACAAAGAATGCCTAAGACCCTCTCTCCAACTCAGTGTAATTATAATAAGCGTCGAAAAACCAACCAGGCAAGTTCTAGATGGCAGAATCAAACACAAGAATTATTTAAACAAAGAGCTCACACACATGGCACACAAATTGTTCGGTTAACATAGTTCACAGCTTTAGAGTTAACATTTGGCCACTAGAGGCTTCCCTCATGTATAAATACATGACTCTAGGTGGACCTAGAGTTACAGAATGAGCCTCAAGTTCACACAATTGATCTGTTAAAAGGGTATCATCTACACACAGATGCACATACTTGATTCTAAACAATTTCACCATCCCGGTCAATATGTCTCAGTGTAATCAACCCGGTTATACTATTACACCCTTGAAAAATAACCCGGCAAAGAAAAAACAAGGGGATTTTATTGGCAGACTTAACTATTACTAATTAACTACAACAACATATATACAGAAATCATTAACTAACTAATGTCGCAAAACATACAAGAAAACAAATCAAATATACAGATAAGGATACCACCCCCAACCGAAATCATGCATTGTCCCCAATGCATAAGAAAAGAAGTTAGAGTGTAAGGGGCTCCCTGGGGCGCATTCGCGCTAAGAGATTCAGTAGCCTATGAGTCCTTTGAAGCTGCAGGAGGGCCATGGGACTGAACGAGAGCTGGTGGTAGGGCTGCTGAGCTGCTAGCTTCGCCCACTGGTGGCTGTGTGGCCGATGGGTCTGCAAGGGCGGCCACATCCGCTAGTGAGTGCTGTATTGCCCTTCTCCTTAGGGTCATCACCCTCGTCGGACCATGAACTGGTATCCTCTGTTTCTGCCCCTTCTAACTCTGATGACTGGTCCGATGTCTCGTCATCAGTAACATCAACTGGTACCGAAGGAGCTGGAGGATGAGACACTTTGGCAGATGAAGGTGCAATGTCTGCCATTAGAGCAGTGAAGTCCAAGCCCAAGTTTGGTGCAGCAAGGTCTGCACCCTGGTCACCCTCTTTGGGGGGGATAGATGCTATGTTGAACTCCAAATTTTGCATTTTCTGGAGTTCGGTCTTCATGGATTTTACTTCCTCCTCAGCTGTGGTAAACCCCTAACCTCACCTCTTTCTATCTGTTCAACCCTAGACTCAAGTTTGTGCAAACGATCCCCGAACAATGTTTGTTGTTGTTGGAGAGTGTTCACTGACGTTTGAAATGGAGTCAGGGCTTGTTTTATCAGGTGTGGCAAGGTTTTCAAGAGTTGGTCTATTTTGGCGTTGGCGTTATGTGCAATAAGACCAAGTCTTGAAAGGGCTGGCGTTGTTGAAGAAGATGGACCTGTGGTGGATGGTGGTGTAGGCTCTGCAGCAGCAGTGGAGGCTTCTGGTTCTTGGGGAGATATGAGAGTTTGGGAGTCAATGTCCTGAGTTGGGGTCACTGTTGGGGGCAGCAGAATCACTAATACGAGTGATATCTATATCCCTCGTTGACTTTCTGAGTTTGTCAGCTTGTGGCAAGAAAGGCACATTCACAGCTTGGCAAAGGGTTGTGATCAAACTCGGAAAAAGAAGTGATGTGGCACGCTGCGTTGCCCGGATGCCAATCTCCTGGAAGATGAGACTCCCTACATCAATTTTTATACCGACCATAATGCATGCAATGAGCAGTGCATTCTCAATGCTTATATCTGTTTCGTTCCTGGACGGCATTAAATGGGAGGTGACGAAATTCAGCCAAAATTTTCCCTCCCTTGTGAGGTCCTCTTTATAGATCTTCTTTCCAGGGTTAATCCAAGCAGGAGTCCCTTTGGCAATAATGGACGCTATCCATCCACGTTCATTTTCTCTGTTGGAGTACTTGGCATCGTACTCAGTCGTGCCTGATTGCCAATCGGGAAAGTAGAGTTCATTAATATGCTCACTGTCGCAGAACACACTCCTTCCCCGAACTTGTACGACGCCGGTAAATATTCTGTTGCGTCTGTGGTACCCTGTTCTCGAAGCTCCATATGATGCATAGAATTCCCGGACCATTGACTCGTTGTACTCTTTAGGCTCCCTAGTGAAATACTCTCATTTTCTCGATTTGATGTTGTCGAGAATATGAGGGTACTGTTCCTGTAATCCATTCAAACTTAACTTTTTCTCCCCCAAGATTTTCCTTTTAGTTAGCCCCTCCCTGAACAATGTTCTGGAACCTTCGACCCCGAATCGAATCTGAAGGTCATCTCCACGCTTCCTTCTGGCCTCAGCCACTAGATCCACTTCTGGCAAGCGGTTCTCCTCATCAGACTGGGAGGTGCTTGGTGAATTTGGTTCTATTCTTACACGTTTGGGCTGTGCAGTGTTAGGACCAGATGATGACCTTTTCTTAACGGAATGCTTTTTAGGTTCCATATCTGCATGAAGGTATTATGTAAGCGACATTGTCATCAGTAGAGGAAAGAAAACAAGAAGAATCAACATAGAGGTAACTGAATGCGGCGTGGTTT